>WEIS01084936.1:291-17343 GCA_013389965.1 Todus mexicanus
TCCTACAATCAACCACATTTGGCTTTTGTAGTGCACCACACCACCATTGCTACTATATGTTCCATATTTCATATTTTGCAGACAAAAAAACTACACAACAAATACTTAGGCATTAATATTACAGATACTTAATACTCTACAACAGGCACTTGAAAAAATTCACTGACAAAACTCTGTACAGCTCCATGTATTTAATTAGTCTAGCCTTGAATTCTCATCTGCAAAACCAGTATTTTCTGTACGAAAAGATTCGTGGCATTAAAGTCTGATATCTTACTCTTTTTTGTGTCTGAGAATAATTACTCTGTCATGTTGGGTATATATAGTGCCTACCTACCACCCCTCCACATGAACATCTAACCCATACAGAAGTAAGGCTGTGGCTGTGGGAAAGATTTGTATTTTGTGGGCTATATATTGCTGCTTCAAATTACTGGATGATTATGTAATTTATTATTAGTATGTGTGGGTTTTGTTCTGCCATTCCATGGTTCTTCTTGTTAGGATCTTTCTTTTAAATACCAATTACAGTGACAAGGAATATGAATGGCCATCCTTGAAATCAAAGGCGCAATTAATAAATAGTATCATTAAGACATATCTTCAGTCCTATATATAATAAGTGCTGTGCTCTTTTTTGTTTCATTCTTTTTCTTTAGCTGTTAAGGGTGGTTTCAAATGCGGATAGCAGAGACGTCAGTCAAAAAAAAAAAAAAAAGTGGTTCAGCCTTTCTTCCTTTGCGAATTAATATTAGCTGTACCCGGAGTTAACACATTGAATGAAGCCAGAGTTGAAGTATATGTTTTGAGACTCTGCAAAGCAGGGAGCCAGAATTGGGAGCTGGGACCAAGAGTTTTGCAGCATCTTATCTTTACAAGGAAAAAAATCTAAGGATTTTGATGACATCAAATCCAAGTGGAGATTCAGTAACGTTTTTTTCAACTCTATGTCCAAAAAGGAATAAAATAGTAATGGACATGTTTACCAAGTTGCACTGCTACTGCAGAAAACTTTCATCTTTTGTGTCTTTCTCATCATGTCTTTTTTCCCATTTTATCTTCTAACCTGTTCGTCTCCTGACTCTTCTCCTTTTCCACAGTATGCCAATGCTTCTCTAGCTCATTTGCTTTTCTCACTTGTTATCGCTGCCACACTTCACCAGACCTCAGACTGAAGCATGACCAATCATTTATGTTATTCAGAATTTGCTTTTTTGTGTTAAGAAAAATGAGCGACTTCTCACAACAAAGTAACAGTTTGTGTCTTCTTATTACTTAATGAAACAAAAGGCTGCTGCTGAAAATTCTGAATGAACTCTAGAAAATCTGGTTTCAATATAGTAATCCTAATTTTTTGGCATAATAGTACTGCAAGATCACTTATGAGAGGGAGAAATAATAGCAATACTTAACAGAGTAAACATTTATTAGCCCCTTATTGTAGATTTATCTTTTTTCCTCACTGTTAGTTAAGCTCCAAGCTTTCATTTCTTCTGAAAACTAAGCCTGACTCTAACACAGACTTTCTGCACTGCCCTTTTGTGTTCAAGAAACCACAAAATATTTTGCAAGATGCAATGGCAAGTAAGTAAAACAAAAATGCATAATAATATCTTAAGGTAGAACTTTCCTGTTCACCCTTGTTTACCAGAAAAAGCATGTCAATGCCATGTTAATGGGATAGGACAAGCTTTAGGGAGTTACATAGCTACATTTTATTATCAGGACAGCAGCAGAATGTCTCTGTTGTATGTTAGCAGTAAGCTGGTCTATCACAAATGGCTATCTCATTTTCACACTGAATTAATCCCATTGACATACACTACATACTTTCATTGCTGGGTTATTGTTGATCATTCCTGATAGACTGATTAATGATTGAGAGAGATTGCAAGAGTGCTGCATTTTTGTTTTAAGGTCTTGCTAAGAGCTACCTAAAGCAAGTGAAGGCATATCTCCTTGGTAGATCCGTATATACATCTGGCTTGGGGTTCACAGCCCTGTGATATCTAGGCTTGAGATTTGGAAAGTTATTGGGGTAGCTGGTGGGAATTAACACCGCATTTTGGTGTTTTGTCTAAAGTTTTGGACTGCATCTCTGACGTCTGTCAGAGAGACCCACTGGGTCTGCTCCAGGCCTGTAACCTGGCTGTAACTCTGACTGGGCTTTTCTGTAAGGTTTCACTTCCTGGTTATGTCTGAGCAGGTTTTACAGAGAGGTTTTCTCATTCATTCGCACAGGCATAAGTCTCTTTTTGGGTTGTGGTGTATGACATTTTGGAAGCTGCAATGTCTTTTTCTGTGGTGTTGACAAATGCAGCTTTTGTCCCTATCTATTCCTTCAGAGAGGCCCTGCAAAGTTCCTTCTCAGTGTGACCCTCCGCTCTTCCTTCTCTGCACCTCTCTGCTGGCTGCTGTTTCTCTAAGGCACCAGACATTACCAGCCTGGTCTTCACGTCTCATTGCTGCCATAGTGTTTCCGCACCCTGCTACTCTTCCTCCTTCTTGGGGTTTGAGATGATTCACCTCTGCAGATCACTGGAAATGAGAGCTGTTAGCAGTGAAGGACTTACTGCTACCTATGCAGGGAAAGCCCTGGAGACGTTACTAGCCTTCTAATAGTAACACCGTTCAAGCACTGAAACATCTCCAGCCTGACTACTCCACAACGGACCCATCTGTACCACAGCCCATGATGTACCCAGTGCCACACTGAGACAACTACTTGCTGGGAGAGATGTGAGCCATGGTGAAGACCCATGGCCGCAGCAGGAGGGTTCCTCTTGGTGCTGGGTGACCGATACTCACAGTAGAATGTCAGAGGAGTTCCCTGGTTTCTTTCAGCACTAAAGCAGTTGACCAACTTGCTGTCACCCTGCTTTTGCTCAGGGAGGCAATGTCACAGTGGTCCTAAAACCTAGACAAGTGGTACTATGCTGGGGAGATTTTGGGTTCTTGCTGCAGCTGTGTTTCTGCTTCCCAACGCTGATCGTTGCCTCCAGCTTGCTCTCTCACCCAGAGCTCATATCTCCCATGCTTAGGCAAAACAAAAAAATGCTCAAAAACTAATAAAAGAGCATGCCAGCGCCAAAAGGAGGCTGCAGGAACGTCTGCAGAGAGGTGAGATGAGGAAGGTCCCCCAGGAGGCACAAGCAGCCGGGCTCAGCCCCATTGCCCATCCCCGGGCCCTGCGCAGGAATCCCCCGCGGGCGCGGAGCGACGCGGTGCCCCCGGGCTCCCCCTGGGCCGGGAGAACCGCCTGACCCTGCGGCCAGACCAGCCCTAACCCCCCGCCCGAGGCGGAGGGCAGCAAGCACAGGGAGAGGGGCTTTTGGAGGGTTGGGGATTTTCCTCCCCTCCCTCCCCCTTTTTTTTTTAATCTCCCAGGGAGGGCTTAAATGTAGGTCCGCGGCGGCGTCGGGCACCGGGCGAGGACGTGGCAAGCTTCTGCAAAAGCAAAGGCGCTGTACGTTTGCCATTTCTATTAAAACGTAAGTAAAGTTAACGCAGCCTCGATGGCATCTGAAATACTAAATAAGAGACCAGTTTCAACCCCATTCTCCACTGGAGGGGATACACTAGTATGTTTCTTATTTTTATTTTCCTTATAGCCTGTTAAATTGACTAATAAAGTCAACACAGAGTTCTCTGTGTGGCTTCAAAACTCAGTAATTTTGTTAGAAAACGTTGAAATCCAACCCCAAAGTATTCAGCCCAAATATTTAGTTAAAGTAACCCTGTGGGTTAATAAACTAAACAAAGGCAAACCATGCAAAACTGCAGCAATGAAAACCAGGCTTAAATAAACGAAGGAAAGTTTATAAGAACGCTTTAGCTGGAAAAAAAACAGCGAAGGAAAACTGCATGAAAGTTTAATATGAAGCATGTGATACGCAGGGGCTCATTTTACAGGTACGCGGCTTCGCCTCCGACGGTCGTTGTTCCCAGAAAAATTTCGAAAATTATTTTTCTCCTAAACTGCATTTCCTTCGAAATCTCATGCAGCGGTTCCTGATGAAGAAACCCTCGGCAGCTTTTGGCAGGTTAAGAGGAGCGCTTCTCTCCTGCGCTGCAGCTCTCCCGCTGCCCGCGCTGCACCACGTTGCTAATTTCGGTGTCTGACTTGTTTGGTTATTTCAGCTCCAGTAATGTGGTTGCAAAATATTTACCTTTCACACAAGAATCTGGATTATTTTGATTGAAGACCGATGCGCTCTTCAAAATGTTTGTTTATGCGCAAGAGTTCTTCGAAGAGGGGCACAACAAAAGATCTCTCTTTTCAACCACCGCTTTGAAACTACTTACTAACAGCTAAAAAACCGGTTTGCCATAGGGATAGAGTAAGCATTTCTCAAAAAAATTTTTTTTTTAAAAAAAAACAATTAAAAGATGCGGAGATTCAAAACAAGCAGTTTAAAATATCTATGCAAAATTGTCTCAAACTGCCTTCACTACGTTGGCAGTTTGGCAATAATTATAACCATTACTGTTCGACAGTTTAGATCGTCATAAAAGAAACCTTCAAGACAATTGTTTTTTTATCAAATAAAGGACATGGGATTAGTGACATATTTTTCTCTATGGAATAACGGGTTTCCAAAATTATTTTCTTTCTCATTATATCCCCAAAGAAGCAGCCGGGGAAGAGAGCGCTGGAAAAACAAACCCAAAAATAACAAGAGATTGTTTAAACTTCTCTTACTTGCTTTTCATTTTCAAGAAAAGCTGAATAAACAGCATCGGCCCCGCCTGACAGCGCAGAAAGCAGGTTTGCACTAAAAGAAGCATGCAGAGGGAGAAGACGAGGTGTTTTTTGTTGGTTTTGGGTTTTTTTTCTCCCTTCCTTTTCTAGTACTTAACTTTTCCCTTTTCAAAAAGGAGATGCTTGCAGCCCAGGGAGCACTTTATTTACCATGTACAGAAGAAACAAGTCAAATTTAAAATTAACCTCTAGCCGTGCTGGGAATAGATCAGACTAAATGTTGGGAGAAATCCTTTATTCCCCCCCACCCCCCTTCTGATATTTTTGTCTAATTCTGCTGCTTAACCGTCACTCCTTGTACTGCCAAGGAAGGGAACGGTCCCTTTCGGTGACAAACCGAGATGAAATGATTTTCTTTAAAAAGAAAAAGAAGAAGAGAAAGATGGACTAAGGAACTTGGGGCAACAAAGCTTTACAAGGAGAGAAGAAAGACTCGGGTAAAATACGACACATTTATCTATCAATTGCTAGACAAGACAAAGAAGGCTTAACAACAGTTTGAAAAGAGTGGCCTGTGAATGGTTACTATTCAATTTGTATTTTATTCCCCGCTGGTCATGGAATTGAGATCAGAAGAAAAAGTGAAAACACATGGCTGAGGTCAGTAGGATCAGAGAACCACCACATACAGCAAAGGGAAGGAAAAGCAATGGGAACTTGTGTGAAGAAATGGATTATATAAACAGAGCTTACCATCGCCTGCACCCCATTATCCTATAATTTACACTGCATGGGAGCATAGAAATATATTAAACTAGTGATAGGTTTCACCGTTGCTTTATGCCAATCAATTCCATTATATACTTTCAGACATGTTTAGAATTCTTGGACTAATGTGTTTATTTTAAATATCACAGGGAAATTATGACATCACCGGCAAATAATGCTGGGGAAGGTTGGCTTCCTTTTGAAGTACGCTGCAGTGAAACATGATTTTAATTACATAATCACTTTGAAACCCTAATTACATAATAAACGAGGGGGATTAAGCGGGAAGTATATAGTACATTAAAAATTGCTTAGGTCCTGGAAAGACAAACTGAACACACAATGAAAAGCGCTCGGTCAACGGGGACCGCTCGATAAATCCGGGCTATCGCATTTATTTGCGATTCGCCCGGAGCGACGAAAAAGATGTCCCCTCCTACAGCCGGCGAAGTTTGCTTCCCGATCCCGTAGGAAATAACCCCAGCGCTCGTTTCGCAAGCTTTCCCCGCTAGCTTTGCCCAGCGGGACCGCGGCCCCCCCGCTCCGCTCCGCTCCGCGACAGCGGTGCCGAGCGAGCCTGCACGTCGGAAGGGGCCGCCGCCGCCGCCCCATCCATCTCCCGCCGCACAAAAGAGCCAGGCAGCGACAAATCTGTTTCTAAAAGGGGAATTAGTCACCCTCCCCTCCTCCCGGAGGGCTCCGCACACGCTGGCGGCACAGCGGAGGGGCTCCTCTGCCAGCGCCTCTCGGGGCTCTCCACCGAGCGAGCACACGAGGGCTGTCCACGGGAATTTAGGTCTGTGTGCGCAGGCTGTGCACGGAGCTCAGAGGTGCCAGCGTAGCCCCAGCCCCCCGGGCCTGGGGAGGGACCTGCCAGCCCGGCCCGCCGGGGGCTGAGGTGCTTCGCTCCGCGCTCCTCCGGAGACATGGGGAAGAAGAACTTGTTTCACTTTGTGGTTTCGGATTTGGCTTGCTTTTTCGTTTTAAGTTATTGGTTTGGTGGCTGGGGTTTGAGGGGTTTTTTAAACTTCTTTGGATTGGGTTCCGGCTGTTTGTTGGTGGATTTTTTTCAGCGCGAAACCGGACAGGGGCACAGTCCTAGGCACTGCCTCTGTCACACCCTGGCTCCCTTCCGCCTCATCTCCCCCCACCGGGACTGCCATCGCCTTCGCGCTCCGGCGGCGGATTCCCCCCCTACCCCCTACAGGCACAGACCAGCTCTGACGGATTCCCTCTGCCTCGCCCCCGGCCCGAGCCAGGCCCTGGCGCTGCCGAGAAGGGAGTTTGGCCCCGAAGATGCCCCGGAGATCGCAAAAGGATCCCTCCGAGAGGAGGAAGGGACTGCGCTGCACGGCAGGTGCCCGCTCTGACGGGATGGCAAAGCCCTGGCGGCAGTGGATGGGTTCCTGTGCCAGCATGAAGTTCAGACCCTGCTAACTCAGCGCAGCAGTCTGTATTTGCACAGATAGGTCTGAGCTGTATCACGGGCTGACACTTCCCCCTTTGCTTCCAGTGGTCTGTTGGGCATCAGCTTGGATCTCCAGGCAGATCAGGCTCAGCCCTTTCCATGATACCAGTGAGATGCTCTTGACACTACTCCCATCGAGGACATGCCTGATCTTTGGGTCTGCATTGTGTATTTCCTCCACAACAGGGCACCGCATTTACTGGAAGGTGGAAGGGAAATAGAGCAGCACAGGTGTCCTGAACCATACGAAGTTTTTGGACCACCCCACATGGCTTTGTGCTGGACAGAAGAGCTGTAGATCCGTCTTCTTCACTCTTGAGGCCTGAAGGTGACCCCTCCATTTGGGTATGTTTCTAGCAAATCCACTGCTCAGAGGAGATCCTTGCAAGTGCAGATGGGTCCTGAAAAGATCTGGCTTGCGGAGGGGCAAGCACAGGCACTCTGTTCAGTGCAGCTTGACCTGGCCCCTGCCTGCTGGCAACAAAGCAAACAGGCACCCCGCGCCCGGGGAACTTCGTGCTTCAGTGCAGAGAGTCTCAGGCCTCCCCAGCCCTAGCCCATGTAGCAGGCTTTTATTTTGTACCTGAAGACCAGGGTCACTCTGCGTGTGAGCTACAACTTCAGCACACTGCCAGCCACATGGTTGGCCTGGAAAGCACAAAGTCAGGAGATGCCTTGCTGACAGCATGGAAAGCCAAACTGTGTATGGGAGCCTCATCAGGTGGCTCTGGACCTGGGCAGGCCAGCTGGCTCCCCACAGTTCCCTGCAGACCAGCCCAAAACCCCTGGTTCATCTTCGGCAACAGTAACTTACATGTACATGCAGATGATAACTGCATGTGCAAGATACTGTCCCGGAGAGCATAATTTCCCCAGATGCTAGCTGTGTGGTCATGAATTCTCAAGAATATAATTTTTTCATATGAAAACATTTATTTTTCCTCCAGATGTCATGGTAATTAGTATGGAAGGATACACTCTGTTAAATATGTGAGGGAGATCATGGTGCCTCACAAGTCTACAGGAGTCCCTAGAGGACCAAGTACCAGATGGCAGTGATGAGGGTCCAATGAGTGCATGTAGCTGTATAAAAGTGGCCTCATCAAAAGTCGTATGAGAAGCTATCGCAAGATAAGAGAGGAGTCAGTCACAAAAAGAGAGAGGAGATGGGGGCAGCTTTGTGGTGGAGGGAGGTGTCTACAGAGCTGTGTAGTAGGTGTCAGGCACTGGCCAAAAGGCTAGAAATTAATACGCCCTCTGTATTAATCCAGCTGTAATGCCAGCTGTGGTATCGCTAGAAGTCCTGACCTCCTCATCTCATGGGAAAGAACTAAAAAAGAACAGAGTAATGCATGGTGCATCTGCCAGAAAGAGAAGAGAATAGTCCTGAGTCTAGAGAGTCAGTCACTGGTACCTGTAAACCACTGGTAGGAAGGTGAGGGAAATAGGGAAAAAATCAGGAGCTAACGGGTAGCAAAGTGGTAAGAGCATCCACAAGAGGTCTGTTTTCCACTGTGCAGATGTGGAAATTCTCACATCAGGAGACCTTGGAGCCCAGAAGTATAAATGAGTGTAAAACCCGAAGAGGGAAAATCACAGTTAGCTCATGACAGGACTGCCTATGGGGTTTGTTCCTGCAGTAAACTGCTAAAGTGCTGGTTGTTGGAGGCTAGGAGATTGCAGAGTAGTACCACTCTCAGCTTGCTTGGCCCCATGCTTTTGTTCCTCCCATTCTGGCATATTTTACTCTCTGTATAAACCAGTTTGTTTTGGAACATCTGATAACAATGATAACGTAACAATTCATACTTATATAGCTTATTTCATTCAAGCACCTCATAGCCCTGTTCAGGCATTGGCTAGATCGTGACTGTCACCAGAGTATGCCCAAGGCTCTTTCTCTGGCAGGTATAAGATGTTTGAGTGAAGACATATGTCCCACACACTGATGGTAATGAAGCCCTGTCTTGCATCCGTGATACACAAGCAGTAGAGCAGAAGCTCAGGCAGATCCTAAATGCCCATGATCATCCTCTGGCAAACAAGAGGAAGGTTCTAGTCACTGTCGGTGCAAGGATGTTTTTCATATAAACTTTGGCAAGGTCTCAGAGAAGAGGACCTGAACAGAAATCTCAGGAAAACACTATGGACCTCTTGCAATTGGTCGGGCTCTTGGACCTACCAACAGACTTGCAAGGTCAAGGAAATGAAGGAGTAGAGATAGCAGCTTAAGTAGTGATAGCAAAGCACTGCCATGTCACTGACTTTCTCATGTGCAGTCTAGTTGCAAAGAGATGAGGTGATGAGCTAAAAGACAGAGTAGAATAAGTAAATGCAATGCATATTCCTCCTAATGTTCGTATTCAAGCTAACGAAATTTCCAGTTTCAAGGCTGTTGATTGATGTAAAATAGTCAACCAGACAAAAAAACAAAACAAACCAAAACGAAGCAATGTAAGGGAACTGGGAAATATTTCTTTTCTTTCTCAAAAGACACTACATTTTTAAATATCCTTTTGATAATCACAGATATCCATGAATTCATTAAAAACTGCTTACCAGGTTTTACAAAACAGAGAGGAGCAGGTCTGTAGCTTCAACAGTGTGTCCAAAATATCTGGAAATAAAATCTTCCAGAGATGATAGATAGTTTGTTCCTTTTCATTACCAATCTTCTTCTGATCCATTCTGAAGCTCTTTGGTACAGAAGAAAATAGACAACTCCTGAAAATGAGAACTTGCCTAAAAGGAAATTATCCAGATGTAAGCTGAAGCTGAGAATACTGTTGTATTGGTATTAAGCTTTTTGTACATGTTTATATTCTGACACACTTCTATTAACCTTACAGTATGTAAGAAATGGCGTGTGAAAAACTGGAAGAGCCATTTTAGTCCAGCATGAGTACATGCACATGGAGGGTGTTCTGGAGTTTTTGTTTCAGTAATGCCTCTTGAAGCAGTGAGCATCATTTGCAGAAGAGGCTTAGGAACTTTAATCTCTGTTTTGGGAGCAGGCAATTTTCTGCCTGCGATTTTGTAAATACAGAGACGAATAAAGAAAACTGATTGTCCTTTGAATGAAAGCCTACCTCATTGAAATTCAGACATATGCTTATTTATTTCTTTCCCTTCAGACATGATTAAGTGACAATAAGGACAACTTTGAATAGTTGACCATAGTAGAGAAACCAATTTTCACTGAGCTTAAGATATTTTAAAAATAATTATTCCGCTATTAGTAAGACTGGAACAGGATGAAAGTTTGCCCAAACATGGTTAAAATAACTCTACCCCAGAGAAATATGTTTTGTGAGGCCTGATGGTCTTTTAGGAGAGGGTTGTAAATTATATACAGGCATCAGGTTTTTCCTTCGAAGTGTCTCAGTGGATCCAGGGTTCTATGAGGACTAAACTCTAGATCTGTGAAGTGTGATAATTTCCAACAACATTCAACACATTTAAAACAACATGCATGCAGGGAAGTTTTAAATACATAGAGGCACAAGTTTGTCGCACAGAGATCACAGACCTTCTTGCCGAAATATTCCTCTTGCTCTGGTCACCACAATATCCTTAGGAGGGCACACACATAAACCACTAAATAGTTATATCACTTTCCACTTTTTGACCTTTTTGACTTTGTGGTGCTCAAAAGAAATTTCCACCGGATGTGCCAATAACTAAACTCTACATGTAGCCTTGCATCCTGCACAACAACTTTTCTTAGTCACCTTTCACAAATGATTTTAAACAGGCCAGAAACCTATAGGTCTGTGGACCACAAGCTGACCAAGAAAATTATTCAGTAAATTCAAGTCTATTACCAGAAATCTGGCTGAGAGAACCAAGGACTCTTAACTGTACAATAGAGATCTTGCTAGATCATTCCTTTTAGATTCCTCTTTATAGGAACACTTGCTTCTAGAGGAATAAACCTTCCATTTAAGGGAGGGCTGTCTGCCTTTGAAACCTTCTCAGAGGCATTGTCTTTGCTTATCTGAGGCTCTCCGTAAGCTGAAGACAAGTTTCCCATTATTTTCCAGCTGAGTGTCCTTTAGACTGTTTCTATATCCTCCTCCCTGCTGCTGGTCGGCCTGGGTTCTCAATGCAGTTAGCTCATTGCTAATGCAATCTTTTGTGCATTATTTAATTCTAATTATATCTGTAATTTTTTTTTATGTGACGTGGTTAAAATCAGTCCAATGAAGACAGAAATCTTTGCTGTGTGCTAACAGTGTAACTTTTCTCCACACATTGGCATTTACAGACCTGTTGACGTAGATACGCAGCTTGCAGAGAACACTGGAGCAAAGACATGCCCACCTCCCTTCTCACTTCCCTGTGACCTGTACTTTTACTGCACACAGAAAATACCTGTACGTGCATGGTGCTCAGACAGAACAATCTGACCTACATACACATGCAGTGACTTTCTGAAGCTTCAGAAACTCTGCCCTTAAGTAGGATCTGGTCCAACTGACATCGTCCATGCTGGTTCAAAAAACATAATGAGGACTTCCTCATATTGCTGTCCTGAATCACTAGCTCTGTCCTGGTTCTAGAAGATGCTCCAGAAGGTCAGACAAGGTTATGTTGAAGTATCACCTCTGTCTCTCAGAGGGAGATAAGACAATATGTTGCACTTGAGGCAGATCATGTTGTTGGTATTTTACAGATAAATAACACTTATTGCACCAATATCACGCAGAGGGGTAAAATCATAATAGAGGACACACAGTAGAAACAAATCTATTTAAACATAACCACATGTTCTGTGATTCCACAGGGCTAAGTCTTCAAAGTAATAATATTATTTGTAAAACACCTCCCTTGGCAAATTATGCTGGGCTGTACAAATCCCGCAATAAAAATGTCAGTTAGAATGTTATGTAAAATCATTCAAGTAAAACTCCAAATGAGAAGAGTAAATAAAGGTGCCTGCAATGAAGAAAATGTGGCTGAAAACCAGAGGAAGATATGAGATCAAGAGGGATTCACCTAGAAACCATCTGGGGAAGGAAAAGTTATGTAACTGCTGAGAAGAGTGGTGGTGAAGGCAGAGGAAAAGCAAGAAAGCATTGGTGAGAGCTAGTGGTTTCAAGTATGAAGACAGGCTGCTAAATAACGGTCCATTGCTGTAAAAGATGCAGTCTGTATCAAGAAATAAACAGAGAATACTGGCAATGACCAAGGCCCACATTTTCAGGAGTAATACCCCAGAGCATCTGTGCCAAGCCAGTGCTTTGCCAGGTCTGTGTTTAAGCCCAACTCTCCTCCCTTGAGCATCCACTTTTCTGAGCAGCTGGGGCCATATACAGAGCAAAGGTCCTCCCACACCATGTGCAGGGCAGAGCACAGGTTGTAGCAAAAGTGGTGATTGCCGCAGGTGACCACAGACAACTCGCTGGTGACCTGTAGGACCTAATGTTTGAATGGTGCTGACTGTAGCTTCCCTGTTAGTTGCCCATTGTACGGGAAAAGCCAGTTATATTAAACATTCTATTAATTGTTATACTTACATATAAATCAAACAGTTGGTTTAATTTTTGTGGAGAGCCAAATAGAACATAAGTGCCATAGAGATGTACATTTAGGACAGCTCTGCTTACTGACACCCCTGCCCCGTTAAGTCCTGGACTTTTGCCTGGTGCTTGACACTGATTTCAGCAGTGACTCTGGGTTGCTCAACATCACAATTGTTTTGAGAAATAGACCTTCCACCAACTCCAGTCAGAATTTTACTGCAGAAGACTGCAGCCACAAGGTCAAAAAAGGCACCTAACTGTGACTGGGAAGTTGTCTCTTTTTCCCCAGACCTTCAGAAGACAGCGTGGTGGCTAAGCAGCTTTCTCCTGACATGACCTGCCTACTAGGATTTTCTCTGGCAACAAGTAATTATAACTTTTTTTTCTATTTCTAAGAAAGTATTTTTTTAGCTGATCAAGCACCTAGTGATGTGCCATTTTAATGACCTAGCAATGATACCAGTTCTGGAAGCAGGGCACTTTCACACCTGCTGACTCATCTTCCCTGCTCCTGCCACTGGGGATATAAAAACGTTTTATGATTCCTGCCTTATAAAGTATAAATCAATTGCCATTGTTCCTAAAATCATGCATCCACCTCTTAGAATTTTGAAGGCTATTTGTGAGGCAACAAGTGAAATGAAAAACTTCTAAGTAGATGTTCACTGATCTTTGTGTTGTACAGATGTTCATATAGGTTATTATATTCCTGTAGAGTTCTTAACGTTTCTTTTCATTCTCTGCCACTTGAAAGACATCTACAACAGCAACAGGTTAGCTGAGGTGTTCAGGCGAATGATGCCTAGTTGTAAAAAGAGATGGCTTTATGATTGAGCTTCCTCAGTATAAAGCTGCTTTTTTTTTCCTTTTTCCCCCTGAAATTTACTGCTAATTTAAAAGTATCAGGATGGTCGAAATTAGGTCATACATGTGGCAGAGCTCTCTTGTAAAGCAAACTAATTCATTTCACTCATGTAAAGGAAAAGAAAGAGGGTAGTGGGAAAACTAGTGTGTGATGGGTTGGGCAAATGAATAGGTTAGAAAAGGAAGGAGATGAGCAGATGAGTTATAAGCACAGAATAAAACCTCTCCTTGAGAACCTGTGGTTGAGTTACAAAATCCTGAACACCTGTATTCTTCCACACTCAGCAGAACGGCTGTGAAGGCCTCAGAAAATGTGCATCCCAGTTCTTGCAATAGCATAGCCTGTATGAAAGAATGACAGTTTCATGTTGTGCTTGCTATGTTAGGTTTGTGATCAAGATTCTGTGCTGGGTGTTTGAAGTGTCTGGTCACATTAATCTTTCAAACTGGGAGTCAGCTTAATTTCAAAGAAAAAGTGAATTACATTTTTGATAAAATATAAAGATTGTTGAGCCAAGCACTCCAAATTTAGGGCAGAAAGAAGCTTGTGCAGTTTAATTCATGTCCCTCAAGTGCTGGCATGATGAGGTAGCCCAATTACATGTTTGCATGGTGGGTTCTTTTTCCCCACAGGAGTATTGCATCAGTCAGAGCATGGGAGGTGATACTTGGGGCATAAAACGGGCTTATTTACAGAAGAAACTTGCTGTCTGAAGGTCCTTTGCCTCATTTATTGCAGAAGTTGTAAAGCAGGTAAGGAATAAGGAGGGGGAGTTGTAAAGAGATGTTCTCAAGGTTAAGGTAGTTGAAAAACTTGTAACACTGTCGTTATCTCTGTCCAACAAAACTCCTCTATGATGCTAGGCAAGTCACTTAAACAAAGTGACATGAGTTGGTGGTTTGTACAGCAAGCCAGGAACAGAGAATCAGCTTGCAAAAATGTGAGCAGGATCCAAGGCAAAGGGAAGGATTGAAGGCAGTCTGCGTGTCCAGAAGGAGCCTCTCACACAGACACGGTTTTGGCATCAGGCAGCTGACTCTATGGCTCCGTTTGAGTCGGTCTCCGCTTCCTGTCAGCACAGAAGCCAGTGCCTGTTGCCTGCGGGGTGAGGCACACCAGCCAGGCAGCCACTTGTTCCCACAGTGGTGCTGGGTCCCCATAACCAGGCACACCTGAACCTGTGTACCATCTCATAGGAGGTGAGATCAATCTAACTCACCTAACTTCTGTGGTAATGGGGATATTACCTTTACCAGAGAACAACAAAAAACAGCTATGTGTTAAGAGCAGAAGAGGACAGTAAGTCCAAAGAAGTGGCAAAGTCAGAACTAAGCAAGCAAGCAATCATTTATAGGCCACAAAATCAGTGCTAAGCTGCCAAACCGAAGAGGCCCTTCAGAGTTGCCTAACAGGAAAACCAGCAAAGAAAACAACCTATATTACTCCCACAAAATGCCTTAGAGCTTAAAAAAAAAAAAAAAAAAAGGCTGAAAACCTTCAATGATTAAAAAGCCACAGAAAGACCAAGAAAAAAGAAAAAACAGCTGGAACACTTCTCAAACAGCCAAAAGTGAGAAAAGAACCATGCTTATGGTGCTATGTGACAAGACTTAAACAACTCTAAACTACTTTCTTTTTTGCCTCTTCCTGCCACATTTTGCCACACACTCAAACAATTGATTGGTTCTAGGGAAAGCAACACTATTTCACATCTTAACTTCCATTTCTTCTTTCACCTGTGTCCCTCTTCAATGCTTTTATCTTTCTGTGTGCTGAACCCTACAGTTCAACTGATTTTTAGTCTTTTCTTTCTTTGAAAATGCAGAGGAAAATAAGAGCAAAAGATGTTTTAATCAATGGCTCAGTTGTAGAGTACAAACAATCTGGGGGAACACAAGAGAGAGGAACAAAGATTACAAATAAGGTGCATCTAGTGAGGAGGAATTCACAACAGAGAGACATCCTTTTCCCTCTTATGTTTGAAACGGTAGCAATCCCAGGCCTTTGAAATTATAGCAGAAAGGATGCATTTTGACCATGAGATTTGCAAGGGTTGAACAATAACAGGAGAAGGCGCAACAGATCCCTCACAGAAGTCTGCCCTTGTATGGAATTGCAATCTGAAATTGAAAACTTCTATTTACTGACATTTAACCCACATGCAATTAGATAGCCAATTAGAATAAGCCATTGATTCTTGGTTAGTTGGCTAGCAGATGCTTTGAAGGTCTATTTTCAAGAGACATGACAGCCTGCTTTCACTCGTGCACAGCCATCTATGAGCACGTACTTCCTAATTAAAACCACCTGGGTGGATGGTTGCTTCTCTCTCCAGCAAGTGCCACTGTTTATATCAAGGTGTTTGCTGCCAGCTTATGTGTGTGCTGCAGTTTCTGAGAACAGTTGCATCATTTTTATTTTAATTTTTTTACAGAAATACTCTTAATATCTTCCTGTGCAATGATTGCTAGAATATTGATCCTTTTAGTATATTATGAGCTCTGGTTAAATCAGAGAACAACCTAGAGAAATCAAGATGAAACATAGATGACAGTATGAGAGCTCAGCGCCAACCATACCAAGCCACTGAAGAGAATCCAACTGTCTTTCTTGCTTTAATTACATTAAATTTGATTTTTTTTTCTTAAGCTTTGTATAAGATCGAATGATGAATTTCCAGTTGGTTTAGACTAGCTTTTTATTTTTTCCCCCAGATATTACATCTATTATGATCATTGCTAGAGCAGTGAAACTGCTTCTGAAATCTTATATTACTCTCTAAGTGCCAAAAGAATCAGGCTAACTGACAATACAAACCTCAATGAAAAACATGTTGTAAAACAAAGTTGTTTTCATGTACCTAATAGAGGCTGTTACACAATCTACAAATAGTAAACATTTGGACTGCTATTTAAGAACACGTTAATGACTGCCATGCACGCTACCATACTCTTGTTTCAGTTGTCACACTTTAAAATCGTACTTTTTTATCATATTCTATTTATTCTTTTCATTTTTCGTAAGGGTAGTGGGGTATGATAGTTTAAGAATGTAAGCCAGGAATGCATGCCTGTGTCTGAATTTTGCTCTAACACTATCTTGGGAACCCTAAGGAGAATGATTAGACCAAGATAGTCTCAAACGTGGATGTCAATAGTTAGGCAACTACAAATTTATCTAAGTGCCTGGCTAAAGAGAAGCTTGGGTTTCCTGTCTTATCCGCCTGTTCTTCTAATACGGAGCTGACTTTTGGTGTGGATACCTTGCTCCAAAGACATTAGGACTTAAAAGTATACCAGGCTTGCAAACCTCACCTTTGTGTGAGTCGATGGAACACTGTCGGGTTCAGCACGACGACTTGTGTGAATAATCCTCATTCGTGTTGATTGTTCAAAACTCCTTCTCAAGACCAAAAGAATATTTTATTTTTGATCAGTTATCTGAAGTTGACATGATGAGTTCAATTGCTGTTGATGCCATTTTTTTCTCTCTCTTTTTTTTTTTTAATGTACATATATATAAAACAAGCACTAATAAAAATAATGAGATTTCAAAGATAATCATCACTGCAGAGGTAATTACAGATGGATGTGATGCCTCTGTAGCTGACTATGTTAGTACTACCTTCTAATGGTATTTATTTCTGATATGTTTTTTTGCACTCTTAACCCACCATAGTGTTGTCACCAGTCCTCTAAGCAATTTGCAAGTCAGTCTAAACTTG
>WEIS01084981.1:0-10067 GCA_013389965.1 Todus mexicanus
GAGTGTGGTGATAGAACAGGGATGAGACCAGTGTAATGGATTTGCCTTCTTAAATTACAGAGAACTGAATTTTGTGAGTCTGATCCTAAAGGCTTTTTTGCTGGGATTTGTATTAAAACAGTGGCAAACTGAGGCAGCACAACATGGAGGGGCATGTGGGACAACAGCAGAAGAAGGAAGGAGATGAACTAGTGCTGATCTTGCAGAGGGAGTGAGAACGGCCACGGTGGCAAAGAGGAACCAAGCTCAGAAGTGCAGTGAAATGAAAGGGTAGTTGTGTGTTGTGATGTGGGAGAAGGATTCACCCCTGAATTATCAGAAGTGGAGCTTGTAGATAATCAGTTCAAGAGCTGCCCAAACTGTCCCTTGTTTTGGAGTGGAGGTTGTCACTGTATTTTTGATTTGAAGAAATCGTTTTGTTCTCAATTTGCACATGAAGAAACCATGTCCCTGTGCTTTGCTTAAGTCAGAGAAAAACCTGACTTTCAGGATGTGTCACAAACAGCACAGTACGTTCCTGTTTTGTTCATATAAATTGTTTTCCCAGGCTTGCTCAATTGATACAAAACTTTAATTTCTTCACAGATAGGTATTTTATTTGCATATTTTGACAATACTGAAACACAGAAGTCCAATTCACCATGTTCACCAAAGAGATGAAATTAATCAGTAACTTGGAAACAGATCCCAAATGACCTTCAGAAAGACATCTAACTAATTGAATTGAATTTTTACATCAAAATGATTGAAACGGGATGAAACTGAGATCTAGGAGTTTCATTACAGAAAGTAAGGGATTTCTAATACCTGAGTCATGGCATTGCTGTTCACTTTCTCTGGCGTTTTGGGAAGGTAGCTGTTGCTTGCTGTGTTGGTTTTCCTACCTGCAGAACGGGCATGATTTTTGTTGCACAGTGCTGTTATGAAGACAGACTTTTATGAAGGATTACATCTTTTAAAAAGCTTTATAAGGCACTTTGAAGTTGGAAAGTGCTTTATAAGTGCTTTGATGTTTTTTTCATTAGAAAATTATACTAATAAAAATATCGCACAAAATGTAAGTGTTGTCTTTTTTTCCCTTTCCCCTGTGTCTAAAAGCTAAGCTGCCCTCTTCCTCTGGGAGACCCCGAGGATGCTCATTATCAGATAGTATTTTTGCTGTAAAAAGATTCTTTTCTGCCTGAAATTGCTTAATTTCAGTAGAAATGCAAAATCTAATTAGCTGTCATTTGTGGGGTTTAATTTATGATTTCCCCTTCCAGAGTCCTATCAGTATGGGTGCAGTGTGACTGTCCCATATGTTTCAGAACAATTCTGGTGTTTACGTGGGAGCTGAAACCAGCTGACATAGATGCTACACCTTACATATATATTGCATAACATCCTGTAGCAGAAACCAAACCAGGAATCACCAGATGTCCTCAAAGCTGTTGACTTTGACTAGGAAATTTAACATCATCAGACATTTGGCAGAGGCATGCTTGCTGCATTATTTATTTTCTTTCAACTTCTTATGGGCTAAATCCTTTGGACCTCACTGTCTTTATGTGGGAATACACCTTCGGAAGTAGTGGCAGTAGAAACTCAGCATATAAAGATGTGGCTGCAGATAGCAAGGCTGGGCAGGTGCCACCTGATAAACTGCAAGTTTGACTCAAACCCTTTGTATTTTGCCAATGGAGTGAGGGATGGCATCTCCCCTGTGCTCCCACTTTCCCAGTCTGAAAACACTACACAAACCTATAAACGCAAGCTTCATTCCCAGGTGCTTTTCTAACTTGGTCCATCTCAAAAGTGGAATTCCTGTGACTCTTTCACAGGGTGATGAAAGCTTAAAGACAGAAAACTCTGACTATACGGCAAAGCCTGTACCCTTGAATAGTTCCTTATGTTTATTTTCTAGGTGGCTGTTATTTGGAATAAAAATGCTGCCAGTATTTCAAAATGCTGAGTACCGTTGCTGAAAGGGGCTACAGAGAGGTGGTGTAGTAACCTAGAATCATGGTTACAATTCCACATGCAGAAAAATGGGTTAGATGGGAATATCTGAAGAGGACAGAAATAAGAGGGGAAATGGCAACTCACCTATAATACCAGAGGGAGAGGTGAGTTTATGCCAGAGAAAGAAATCAGTTTAGAACTTTATTCTTGGGTGTTTTCTGTCCTGTTAGTAGACGGTGTTACCTCATTGTTACTTAATGACGTGATTCCCAAGAGCCTGCTAAATGGATGAATGAATGAAGCTTAAATAATACACAAAGGAAAGGAACTGTGAGTGCACAGGGAGTACCCAGGGCATTTGCAACTGCAGTAAATAAAGTTCCTTGCCTAGGGAACGCGAGCCTAGCTCTGTTTCCTGGAGCTCCAGAGCAATTTCCCACTGGCAGAATTGCTCAGAACTATTTACATGGTGGTTTTGTGGTGCCTGTCTTTGAAGCAACTGGCATCAAACACCATGATAGTTGATGGGCAGAAGATAACTGCTGAGGAACCTACTATGTGGGAAGTTCTGCCAGAGGTAGAACAGACCCTGGTCCTTTCATCTGTTATATAACATGGTCTCCTGCTGGTATCTACACAGGGCTTTTTTTTAAAGGAAAATGTGAATGTCATCAGGCTGTAAAGTAAAAGTTTGACAGATATTTATTTCCTTGGGTGAATGATCTTCTGTATGTTAGAGTAGATGAATAAGAATATGGAAAGACAATGTTGGGCTATGGGGAAGGTGGAAAATTCTGGAAGGAATGGATGAATGGTGATCATTATTCAGCTTTATTAATTCATTATCTGCTTCAGTTTAGGGAGATTTAATGAGTAACTGTTGTAATTGTGTTCTTAAGTGCTTAAATGAGAGGACTCATGGTACGGTAGGAAAAATAATATGGTAAAAGTAATTAATTTGGATCGTGGCATCTGAACTACAAAAGGTGATGTTTTGGGCAGCCTCTTAGAAATAGGTGTTTTATTAATAGAAGATTAAAAAATGACTAGTTCCATTTGGGGCATTGAGTCATACCTTAAAACTTCACCATTAACTTCCTCAAATAATAGAAAATACTGATTTTCTACAGGGAACTGTCTAGAAGTTTTTCATGCTCCATGGTCTCACTTGATCCACTGTTCATTATTGACGTATTGCAAGACGAGGCTGCAGAGTAGCATCACAATACAGTTTATCGTGTTTTGGGATCTTTTTTGTCAGGTTTTGGGTCAAAATAATAGAACTTTCAAAGGCAGGTGTAAAAGTAAAGGATCAGCTCCCATGAAAATGTTGACAGCTTCAGGCACTTATTTTTAATTGGGTAGCTTCTTTAAGTTTAAGACTACAGGTTCAGAAGATTGAACTAAAAAGCTGTGACAGTAAGTCTGTACCCTTGCTCCAGTGGCTGCAGAGACATCGAAGGAGCTGAAACGTGCCCACGCTTTGAACCTTAAACACTTAAACTCAAGTGCTCACACAGAGGCAGAAGTGTCTGAGCCAAAATGGTTGAGTGTTTGACTTCAAATTCACTGCAATCCAGTCTTGAAATGAAGATAGGTAGATAGATAGATAGATAGATACATACATACATACATACAAGCACTAGGGCTAGTTTCTTAAAATAAACTAACTAGTTTTGTCCACCCCCTCACCACTTTCTGGGTTGCCCTGTGAAGTCCAGCATCTCTGTTGATTGTACTCACAATTTCAGCTGTGAGTGCTCAAGCTCATCAGCCAAAGCTGATGGGTGATACCTGTCACCAGCTGCCCATCCTCTGGCAATTCTGCTCCTGCTGGTCCTTTCTCCATCCCTTGAACTCCTGGATCTTCTGGTTTTGACAAGCTCAGTGGTCAGTCTTCATTTCTGGGATATTACCAAGCAAAAAATTGAGTTAGTATAGTACTGCCTATGAAGAACATTTCTTCTCTAGCACTTGCCCACCCACAGGTATTGTTGGTGTTTAACACAAAAGTAATATTTTTATTCTTGCCCTAAAAATCAAGTTTGTGTAAAATGATAATTCATTTTAATGAAAAATTGTGTCTTTTTCAGTTTTATTTACAGTGGCTTTTTTAGGGTACCTATGAGTGAATGTCTTCAGAGATACGCTACTTTGCCGGGGTTTTTCTCCTTCTTACACTGTACAAATGTATTCAGTTGAAAATCATGTAAGGTCTTCTTAGGTTGAGCTTGTAAGAGTGATTTTCCTTCAGTGGTGCAAATTAGCTTGAGAGGAATGTAGCTAGTCCTGTCTCTGTCACATAGCTCTATAGGGGCTGGGTAAGCAGGACTCATTGAGGAGGGAGATCGGAAGGAACACCTGAGAACTCTGTCCGAGTGATCCTCACTCAAGTCCTTCCATCAGCTGACTTTTGTTTATCACCCAAAGTGATACTGTTTTAACAGACAAACAAACTATTTGTGGTATTTCTCTTTCACCAACCATTCCTTCTTGTGTCGAGTCTTCCATTTGTATTCTACCAAGGGAAAGAAGATCTGGGATTTTGTGTACCAAAGAGGCTATTGCAGGGGAAGGATCTCATGGTAGGAGAGGCATAGAATTTCAGATTTTTTTAAAGAAGAAACCAAAGCTTAAGAAATATCCTCATGCTTTGCTCTGGAAGTTTCTGTGATCAAAAAAAACAACTGGGGCAGTATCCAGAGTGTAAACAGGAAGAGAGTTTAAAATTACTTTGAGGATGGATGGGGCAAGTGCTTCACTTGGAGACTGTTTGATGCCGTGTGATGAGACGATTAGGATAGACCTGCCAAGTTGGATGGGGTACTGCTATATTTGTACGGTGCTCCTCACCAACTGTTTGTGGCAACGCTATGTATGTAAGACAGTTTAGTGGTGAATCTGAGCACATTTTGTAGCATTGTGTCATTGGCAAGAGCGTGCAACACTCCATCTGCTGTGTAGCTCATGCTCATCCAGCTCACAGCAGCTGCCAGATTCCACGAACCCAATGCTGCCACCACCCAGGGGCAATGAACACTATTCAGTGCTTTGTGCTTGGCTGAGGGCTATAAAATGATCTAGGCTGAGTTGCTGCTGGTGCAGCTATGGGCTGTGGTCACCTCAGAGCCTGGACTGCTGGGTTTTCACAGCAACTGTTTCCCACTCCCATCAGACATCAAAACTGCAGCACAGTCCAGATGGTGCACAGAAGGTACCAACCCAAGGAGCGCAAATGTTGCTGACAACCCTGCTGACATGCCTGCACAGCATCCGATTTGCTTACGGGGTACGCATGGCCACTTCAGCTGGACTTTCCAGGGCTCTTTGAACTTAGTGATGATATTCTTACTCGGGAATTTTCTTTTGAAACCAAGGGCGCTCAGCAAAGCATTTATTGACTTTTGAAGAGGCGTGTGGAGGGAGGTGCTGCCTACGACAAAGCAAGTGTTGCGTCACTGGTTCATGTAATTGAAATAGTTTCTTACAAGCTGCTTGTGATTCATATGAGATAATAAGTAACTGAGGAATTATCGTGAAGGAAATGGTTGTTGCAGAGGTGCTCTTGGTTGTCCTGGTTATGATTAGCTAGTTCAGAAGGGGAGGTAAAAAATCATTTTTGACACACCAAAGGAAGATACGTACAGACCTCACACAGTTTCCCTTCCTCAGTTTCGGTGCATGCTTGACTGTGGGATCAAGGTAACTGCCAAGAGCATTTAACACACAGACTTTGCATGCTGGTGATAGAAATCACCAGTAAGTATAGCCTACAAACATGGCAAAAATGGGGTTTTATAACAGTTTGCTTGATGAAATCACAAAATGAGGTTTTGCTGTCTTATTCTTCTCTTTTTACATGAAATGACACAGAATGTGGGTCATGCGTCATGCTTACCTTTAAATAAAAAGCAGAGGGTGGGATTTTCCAACAATCTACACTTACTCCAAGTTTGATCTCATTGAAGTAAATGGGTATTTATCAACAATGTTGTGCAAGTCCCAAAGCTGAGTACGTTTAAAAGTTGTACACTGTTCAACGTTCCTGGTAGCATCTTGCATGCAAAATTAATTTCACTGAAAATAAGTGCAGTAAATAAAGAGGATATTCTGCAGATTGAATTTTTATGTTTAATTAGGAGATCGTAATTCTTTTTTACCAGCTTGCCAAGAGATGTCCTGCAGCGTTGTTTACACAAATAATTAGAAACCTTCATAAACTTCATTAAAATAATTGGAAATCTGTGGCAGCCTGTGATAAATAGCTGAAATACTGGGTAATTTGGCTATTTTGGGAGAAAGTGTATCCTGACAAGATGAGGGTAGCAAAATTGTATGGTAATCATGAGAATAATTACACAGCCCTTTGTCCTGATGTTAATCCCTACATCACCCCTGCAAGGTAGGATCTATATTGTAGCCTTAATCCTGTTGATTTTCTTAGTCATGTGAATGCCACAGGAATGATAAATCTCAAGGCCTTTTTCCTTATATTCAGCAGATTTGGTACCTCATAATTGTGTAATTTGGTCTAAAGCATCCCCCAGGCAGTGGGTGTTCATGGGAAGCGTGCAGAGGGGCTTGTGGGGATTAAGAGCAATGAGGGGAAAGTCACCACCTGTTTTTCCCCCCTTTCCCTCTTTCTTTTGTCTCTCCCAGGAGAAAAACCCTACAAATGTACCTGGGAAGGCTGCACCTGGAAGTTTGCTCGCTCCGACGAACTGACGAGGCATTACCGCAAGCACACGGGAGTGAAGCCATTCAAGTGTGCAGACTGTGACCGCAGCTTCTCCCGTTCAGATCACTTGGCGCTCCACCGCCGCAGGCACATGCTGGTTTGAGAAACGCTACCCGTTCCAGCCGAGTTTAAGAGCTGGGTCTCTTAACTACCCGGAGTGAATTCAGCAGGGCTGAATCCCTCTCTACAGTGTTAACAGGCAGGGCTTTCCCTGATGTCCGTAACAAAAAATAGTAACAGAAATTTAAAAAGAACAAGCAGGAAAAGAAGTGCCACTCTTCTCCTCGCCATCTGAAGTTAACCCTGCCTACCCCTTAGCATGGCTACCCCCTGAAAGTGTCATCACAATCACCTGGGAAATAGCAGCCGAAATGCTACAGGAATGGGCATTATTTTACATGCTGCGTCCTTTGACAAAAAATGTTTATAGCTTGTATGTTTTCTCAGCTGTCGGACATTTTGTTCCTGAAAAATCACTGCTGATCGGAGGATTAGATACCACAAACCGATGATGACGATGATGATTATGATGATGATGGTGATGAGAGCAAGACCGCTAGACCTTGATTATCCCATCTCTTCCCCTTGTTTTGAATACCATCTGGCCAGCGTCAGCATTACACCCCAGCTGTTCTACAGACAAGCTGCGTGTGAGTAGGCAAGAAGATTCTGCTGGAGCGGTCCCACTGGCAGAGCTGAAGGGTCACTTGAGCAGACTTTTGCAATAACAATGGTGGCATCTTAATACTGTACCACAATTTGTCATTATGCCCTAGAGGACACCAGCCATTTAACCTTTTTCTTTTGTCTTTTTTTTTTCCTTTATTTTGTTGTTGTTGTTGAAGTCTGTAAAATAAACAAGGGGCAGCAGCATCTCTGCTGAACATACAGTATTCAGTATCTATTTTACCATGGACTTAGTTAGAACCATTTTCTGATTAGTATAGAAAGAGCACATCTCAAAACTACCAGCCCATTCTCAATGTGCGGTTATCTTTCATGCAGGTATCCTCTTCCCCACGACCATTATTTGAACATGAGGAAATAGATCTTATACTCGCTGGTACCAGGGTTAGTGGTGTAGCCATTCATTAAATAGAATTGAATGTACCAACCAAACAAAACAGAGAAGAAACGGCTGCATCTCTTGCAGAGAAAAAGCAATAATGAGTGAAATGGCTCTCGAGACAATAATTTTCTCCACATCAGCAGAAGGGGGTATGCAGAAACAGCACATAAGATCATTTCAGTTAATCTTTCCGATGGTTTCACCAACCTGCTAGGTACCACAGTCAAGTACTTTCATTTCCTTCAACATAATACTAGTGTCTGGAAAGCAAGAAGGATAAAGGAAAGAGATGATTGTTGAGGAGGCAGTGGATGAGCTCTAAGTAGGAAGAAGAAATGTTTCGTCAGTGGTGCTCTGCAAAACATTAGGTTTCTCCCTGGGAGTTAGGGAATAACAAGATTTTGCCAGCTGTCTAGTATGATACAAATCGCCCTTTATATGGGTACCAGTAGCTGCCTCTGCTGGGATTTTCAATCCAAGCCTTTTCAAATTAAATAAAAGGAAATTCTTGATCATTCCCATGCAGCCCTATAATTGTGAACCAATTTGTATTAATTGAATTAGGTAGGAAAGAGAGAAACTCTTAGTCATCAGTTGTTCATGCAAATGGAATAGTGTTTTTCTGTTTTCTTTCCTCACAAGGATCTGCCTATTCAGCTGAATTTGAGAAAGAGGAGGCTTGGCAAGAGTTTTTTAAGTGTTGAGATTTTTATAGCTTAGAGATGGAAGATGTATACATAAGGGTCTTTTACAATGAATTTAATTATGAATATTTGGTTTCAGGAATTGCACAAATTAAACTTGTGATGCCACTTGTTCATTTTTAAATGTTTGACCAGTCTGAATTAATTTCTGATTCCTGAAGTAACCGTAGTAATGTGGGGGGGGGGATTCTGAAATCAAGGTAAGAAGAACCAGCACAGAGTACCCATGCAGATGTTGAAAACAATTACAGTTAATAGAGGATTAATATGACAAGCATAGTATTTTATAACAGCATTCACAAGCCCCAAAGTTTGACTGTCTTTAAATATGTTCTTAATATTCCCCAGGAACGGGTAGTTCATCAGCTTTCTGAAAGAAGAGCTTCAATACTGTTGAAGCTCAGTGTCCTCTCTGCCAAGTGGTCACCAAAGAACCCAAAAACAAATTACTTGCAGCCATTGTAGGAAAAATACCTCTCTCAGTTACTGTCGGTAATCATCTCCCAGCAAATTTGGCAACATTTTAGTATCCAGCTCCAAATCAGAAATGAAACAAAAGCGCCAAGTGTGTATGCAAAGCATGAGAAGGCTGCAATGGATCAGGGCTTCTGGATCGGCCACGAGGCACTGCAGGACAGCAGAATTGGATCTTTAACAGCAGCATTATGCTGTTGGTTTAAAAAACTGATTGTCAGTGTTGTGCATGAGATGATTCATGGATTACATCTGAGATCTGTCTTTTACGTACTTTAGTATCATCCCCTTAAATGGATCTGTTGTTCTCAGCGTTTAGGGAAAGAAGTAAGGTCAGGTAGAACTGAACTGATAAAAATTTTTTGCTACCCAAGAACATTTTACTGACTAATTATTTGAATATCAGTAGTTGAGTTGAAGGACCAATGGCATACAGAATTCGTTTCAGAATCTGCGATTTGTTTCTCTCTCAGAAAATTAAATTTATTTGGCCAGAAGCTCTTAAGGCTGTTCTGTTAACGTGAAAAGAGGGGCAGTGAGACAGGTCATCTCTGATGTTACTCACAAAGCAAAGGTATAACAGAGAGAGATGAGTGTCCTCTTAAGGCTTCCCCTGTAGTCAGTGGAGAGTAAAACTCCTTCAAGATAAATTGAGAGGTCTTCAATTTCAGCATTCAGCTCTGATCTTCCCTGAAGAGAAGAATATGTATCTCAGGCCCTGGGGAGGCTCATCTCTAAGGCTTAGGTTGGTCTGTGTAAGTACCTTGTGTTTCAGCTGCTTGCCTATCACTTTATGCATTGGAAGCACTGCAGCTGAAAGAGAATCTGGTTTAATTCAAGGAACTGCAAAGTCATCCAGGATTAAAGCAGCACTCATGCCAAGGGACAGAGACACAGAGCATGCCAATGGGAGAAGAATGAAGCCAAAAAGTAAACGCCTGTATACTAGATTTTCTTATTTCACAGGCAAGAAATACATCCCCGACCTTTCCAGCACGCATATAAGGGCTTTTCATGCTGTTGTTACCTCTAGACAACTTACACAACCACCGGTAGTCCGCCACTGGATTTCAAGTACCCAGTATGGTTCTTGACAAGTTTCTTCATACCAGCACATGCAGGCTTTCACGCCAAATAAGGG
>WEIS01084986.1:0-22414 GCA_013389965.1 Todus mexicanus
GGGTTTGGGGTTTTTTTTAAGCACAGAAAGAGGCTTTGTAAAATTGGAGACGTCGCTCGCGCTGCCTTGAAGGTGGTGATGACATGATTGGCAAAACGCCCCATGCTGAGACTGCCGGGTGCAGTGGAGGTGTCTCAAGCCAGATTCTTTCCATTCCTGAATATTATTACTCAGGAAAAGTTAAAATACAAAGGACAAAGCCGTGACACAATCAGACCCAAGAGGTGCAGGGACCAGCCCGTGTCCATCCTCTCACTCCAGCCATTGCCTTTGGCAGATCAGAACCTCTGTTGCTGACTACACGGAATATTTACTATGAGTTGTTATTTCATAAAGCAAAATATGCAAAGAAAAATGGTAAGTGGATCTTCTTCCTGGCAGCTGACTGTAGATTAAGGTGCGTGGCTACACTTGTAAAGGGGGGTGGGGGGTAGGAGGGCTTAGCCGGGGGTGTAAAATAAATTGTGTTTGCTTTTAATAAAACCAAGGCACTTTTGTTTGGAGAATAAATAAATCCGAGTTCTTCTTGGTTTACTGGTTTGGCTCAAGCGGTTCTATCTGAGGTCCATGGCTTGTGCTGGGGCTCCAGAGGGCAGGGGCTGGGCAGCCAGGCTCTGCAGGGCTCGGGCAGCCACGCTCATCCCCGGGTGCCCATTAGGAGACAATGGGCTCTGCGGGATTCAAGCCCAAAGGTCCCAAAGGTTCCTTCAACCCCTGCACAGCAGGGACATGTTCACCTGGGGATGCATCCCCGTGACTGGCTCCTCTGCTATGTTTCACCCACAGTTTCAAGGCCAGGAAGCTAATTCTTGGGCTTGGGGTCTTTCCTAAGCCTGATTTTTGGAGATGTTGAATGCTCCTGGGTCCAGCTCATGTCAGCGGCAGAGCTGGGTGCTCTGAGATGAAAGCTGGGGCCAAGAGAAACAAACACCAGTAGCTGAGAGCACTTGAAATTTGTGGTACCTTTTCCAAATCTGCTTGTTTACCTTGGGCTGTCATTTTGACCCCATCCAGGCATTATTTTTCCCTCCAAGTTACAGGACACCTTTCTAGAGGACCGCTGCCACGAGCTCCCGGTTAAAAGCTGCCTAAGAACAGGCCATGGAATAGACGTGGCCGTGAGCAGGAGCAGGACTATAAAGCACGAGCCCTGAAAGCAGCAGGAGAATAATCATAAGCTACTTTAAAAGGAGGGAAGAAAAATAAATAAGTTTGCTATATTTCAGGGCTTTATAGAACCATATGTTACCGCTGAGGTTATTTACAGCGAGGGCTCGCCTTTGTCTTTCCTGAAAGCCACATGCCAAAGGACAGGAAGATATAAATTATTTGTTCTTAAAAAGAAGCTAATATCTGGGCTGGAGATTCATTTCAGTGGAGTTAAGGATGATTTAGGGCACCTGAACATCATCGTTATGCCAGTCCCTTCCCAGGGAGCACGGCAAAGGGAGATGAGCAGAGCCACCTAGTGAAGGCAGGAGGGATGGAGCCAGGCTTCCACGGATCTCTGTGTTAGGAAAGGGGAAAAGAATTACTGAAATTACTTCAATCACATTTCAGTTGGTGACTCTAGAGCTGGTTCAAACCCGCAGCGTTTTAATAACATTTCTAAATTCACTATCTGGAGGCGTGTTTGATGAGCTTCCATCAATGAGTCCTCTTGCTCCTTCTTCCCTTATTTTTTTTTTTCTGCTGGTATTCTGCAATTTTGGCTTAATCTGGAATTAAGAGTAATGTTTTGGGGTTTTTTAATCTTTTCGTCTTTGCCCTCCCCATTTTCCCAGCTGCCTTGTTCTTGTCTTCATCTCAGTTCCTCTTCCTTCCAGTGCACCGACAGCTTCTCTTTGCCACTTGCATTTTCTTGCAGGCAGCATAACCAGCCAAAGCTCCGCCATGGGATATACATAACAGCTCGAAATCAACTGACAAAGTTAACTTCAGCCAAGCACCCTCTCCTATTAATATTTAAAGCCTCATTTAGGATATTTGCTGTTTAAACAGCTACACTAACCCCTCCCCCCCCATCAAAATAGCTTTAACGACATTTCAGAGTCAGCCATCTAGAAAACATCTTAATTGTGTTGTGTGGTGTGGATGGAAATCAAGCTCTGGGGGTCTAGAGGGGCTCCAGTTTCCC
Organism: Todus mexicanus; assembly: GCA_013389965.1. NCBI lineage: Eukaryota > Metazoa > Chordata > Aves > Coraciiformes > Todidae > Todus > Todus mexicanus. The sequence goes on from WEIS01084986.1 coordinate 2,138, forward strand.
ATCAGTGCAGCGTAACTGGGCTCGTGCTCCTGGTCACGCAACGGCTGGAGGAAGCACGTGGCCGTACAGCCCTTGTCTGGATCCATCCAAAGGGAAGAGGAAAAATAAACAAGCAAATGCAAAGCATGGTGAGGAGCCTGGCTGGCTAAAACCTGTGATATTTTGCCTGAAGGTGAGAAAGGGGATTTCATGTGCGCAAATCGGGGCTTCCCCCACTGCCATACACCATCTCTAGGAGCCCTTTATCCCAGGGGATGCAGAAGGAGCCCTGGGAAGTTTTGCTTCTGGCAGCACTAAGCAGCAGCATCATCTGAGCAGGCACACGAGGTGTTTGCCCAGCCCCGCCTGGATTAGCTTATGGAACGGATTCCGTGTCCCACCCAGCGCCAGGGACACCCGTAACCCACGACGGGGCATGTCACGGTCTCCAGGATCTGAGCAGTGACTCAGACAAAGGCCATGCGCTCGGGATGGCTTCCATGGGGTCGTGGCATTTAGAGAAGAGCCACCCCTCAGATCACCGTGTCTCAGGATGATCCCTCTCTTCCAACTTCAGCCAGTCTTTGCAGAAAGCCGTGTTTGATACTAAACTGATCATTACACTTGATCTGAGCCCAAAGGGCACACCTCTGGCTGCTGGATACACAAGATTTTGTGCATAAAATCTTTCCGCCTCTCACTGCAGCCTCTTTTCTTAAGCCTGGTCTCATTCTATAATTTACCAGCTGTTCCAGAAAACACTCTGGCTTCAGCAGCAAGGAAACTTTAATTGATTTGCTGATGTCTGGAGCTATGTTAAAATATAGAGCCAACGCCAGCGAGGATTTGCTGCTGCGTGCATGTAAGCTTCAGAGAGCTGACTGCGGTTCCGCAGCTCTCCCCGCAGCCTCTTCCTTCGCGTGGGGTGGTGCAGAATATAAATTCCTGTGGCTCCGAGCGCCGGCAGCGTGGCTGGGGCTGACCTTCCCCTTCAACTGCTCCCACTAAAACTGTAGCAGAAGCCCAGCAGGAAGGAGGTTGTGCTGCCTGGAGCTGTCATTAACTTCCAGTTGGGCTTTGAATTAATCGGACGGCCAGCGGCACCTGCCAACAAAGCGGGCTCCTTCCCGGCTCCGCAGCAGAGTGGGGCTGGGCGTGAGAGGGTTGGGGATCGTGGGCCAGGGAGGCACGGCTCTTGCTGTGAAGATAAGGGGGGTGAGGAGGGAAGACTATGGCTTATCTCTGCTTGCACCACGGCTTCTCTCAGCTCCGGTGTAGGGCCTTTCACAGGGAGCTACCATCCCGCACAGAGGGAGATTCAGACTAGAGAAAAGGAGGAAATTTTTGATGCTGAGGGTGGGGAGAGCCTGGCCCAGGTTGCCCCGAGAGGTGGTGGCTGCCCCATCCCTGTCCCCATTGCAGGGGAGGTTGTTGGGGGCTCTGAGCAACCTGCTCTAGTTGCAGACGGCCCTGCTCCCTGCAGGGGGGTTGGACCAGATGAGCTTTAATGGCCCCTTCCAACCGAAAGCAGTCTATGCTTCTGTGATTCTAGGGACACAGGAACTGTCCAGGTCAAACCCATTGGATGCTGCGGTGTCCCACACCAGTGTTTCCTGCCCCTTCTTTTAAATCCTGGCATTGTGGGTCCTGCAGCGGGAGGAGAGGGACAGGTGAGGGTCTCTAGGGGCTGAGGGAAGGAAAGCTGCCTCTGTACATCACTGTCAGAGCGTTTATTTATTTATCACGTAACGGTAGATACAGCTGGAAAAAGCAGGAGGGGGAATGCTGCCAGACAATGTATCTAGGGAGATGTTTTGTTAGTGCCACCAGCTGTCCCCTTGGAATAGAGCACGTCTGAGCCATGACTCACACAGCCAGTGTCTTATTTCACTCTCATATCCGTCCAAAAATGTTCCTCCAGCCTGAGAATGCAATAAAAGCCTCCTTTTCCTGGCAAGGGCTTTCACAGCCAGGTCTCTCGTACCGCCCCCGTTGTGCTCAGGAAAGGAAACCAGCCATTTTAACTTCAGCACAGTAACTCCTGCTGCAATTAGAGGAGCAGCAGATGACCTGCCTGGAAGACAGGTCAAGGGACTCCAGCGGTCTCTGAGTGAGACACCTACTTAAGGTGGGGGGAAAAAAGGCAACAGATCGTTCTGAGATGCCTCTAAAGTCAGTGGAGAAAGTATTCTGGCCTTGGATGGATGCAGGATCCTTAATATCCGATACTCCAGCCAAGGCAGAAAGCTTCACCCAGAAGAGGTCACCTCTGCCTTGCCTCGCTCACAGTCACCTCTACTGGCAGCACACAGCTCTTCAGATCTTCCTGCAAGTTGGTGCCCCTGAGCTCTGCTCCTCCCCAGCACTTCATCTAGCTCTGCTCAGTCATTCTGGCCTCAGTGCCCTGGAGCCAGACCTTTTAAACCAGAGGCAGACAGGCTGCCAGATGTTGAGGGACACATCTGACCTGGGATGGAGAATGGGCTGGGGCAGGAAACCACAGCTTGGGTTGGTACCACTGAGATGAGAAGGAAGTGGCTCTATGGTCAAAGTAGTGGCTGCAGTGCAGGGTTGTGCTCACCACATTGGGTTCCCCACCTACGAGGGAAGAGTCTGCACCCACCGGACTGGGTCCGTGGAGAGGCCGCGGAGCTGTGCTGCCTTTTTTTTTTCAACAGTTCCTGCTGGGGAGGAACGAACAGGGAGAGGCAATGAGCTGATTCTCATTCTCCCTACGTGGCCTCGATGTGTCTGCAGATCTCTGGTGCCTCTTCTGTGGCCAAACAGCGATTCTGCTGTGCAGGACTCTCTGAGCAGAACAAAATAATTCACAGTCAACTAAATAAACCATGAAATCAGTGGGGAGAAGGGCAGGTTGGAAGGAAACCTCAATAAAAATGCTGGCTGGTGGATTTTAGTTAACCCGAGCGCCGTTGCAAGGTCCTTACGTGAGGCCAGCCGCATCCCTGGCACCTCTCGGCACCCGCGGCCCGGCTCCTTCTCTGAATTAGCTGACGGAAAAAACTTTTCCATGGCTAGCTGCAGTCGTTAGGCCGACGCACACATGCGCGCTCCGGGGGAACCGGGGTCACTTCAAAACAACCGAACAAAACGGATCAAAGCTTTCATTCCTAGGGCTCTAATGCAGAAGATCAGATTGACAGCAGCTCGGTGGTGTCCTTTTATATTTTTGGAGCAGGCGGACGCTGCAGGGGGGTGGATCGTGACTATTTCGTGCGCTGCCCTAGATGGAGCTGTGAAAGCAGCTGGGGAAAGGCTGGAGAGAGGTAGAAACTCAGTGCCACATTCCTGAGATTAGATTAGAGCTTAGTCCTGAACCCTGCAGAGGGGCCAGGCCAGTGAAAGCTAAAGGCTGTAAGAAAGAAGGGACCCTGGCCATCAAGAGCTTCCAAAAATAAAGCAAAGTGAGTCAGAGGGAGTGAAGAGGGGCTGGAATGCTTCTTTAAAACGTAAGGGTAAGAAGGAAACAAGCTGTCACTCATTAAGAGAGGATTCCCAACCCCAAAAACACTGCCTGAAATGTCAAAGGTGAGAGTAATTGGACAGGGGAGCTGGAATTGGAGCATAGTTACCATGCAAGAGGAAAAACACGACACTTGCCCTCCAGGAAAGTATTTGAAGCTTAAAAATAAATAAAATTCTGCCCCACGAAAATGAAAGATCTGTATTCCACCGGATAGGATGTCTTGCAACTTGTCAAATCCTTGATTGTGCTGTTGTCACAATCCTCCCCGTGCCAGCTGTGTCAGTCATCAAATAAACAACTTCCCATCACCAGCAAACAGCGTGGGAGCAAAACGAGTTGGGGGCTCCGTCCCCGCAAACCACCGCATTTCTACGACGTTACTCGTGAAAAGCTCCAAAGGATATTGCAGCAGGTTGCTGTTTCCAAGTGGGCTTGAAAGAGTAGCCAGAATAAACTATCTGCCTAGTGGTGTGAATTTACTTCATTTCTTGATGGTGCAGACCCCCCTAAAGCCTCTGAAGTGCTGAGTACAACAGTATCCTGGAGGCCAAGCTTGGCCCAAAAGTGGGTAGGTCACACCTATTTGATTGCCACAGAAGACAGTTTATCCTCCTCACACTAAGAATAAGGTTTTCCACTAGGTACAGACTGAATCCTCCATCAGATACAGCTTAATATTTCATATTTATCCAAATCTTGACAACGGCGGGTTCTGAACTAAGCGCAGAACCCAAGATACCGGAGATTTGATTTCCAATATGCTTTGGCTAAAATGTGACTTCTTCACAGCTAGATGTTTTCCCTCTGCTTCCACCCTCGTGCCGTGGCAGGATTAGGCTCGAAGAAAAACCTTACTCAGGCTCTCACTAGGCTTGGTTCACGCAGGATTTATGGAAACTTTAAATAGTTTCAATTTAGGGTGAGAAACTGGAAGAAGTTCATATAATCCTAAAGGGGGAAAAAAAAGAGACACCCCCCCTTAACCCAAACATAGAAGCCTCTTTGTAGAGCTCATGTGAAAGCTCCGTAACCCCTGAGTATCCTTCTCGGTTACCACAGGCTCCTCAAGAAATCTGCTTGCTATGGCGCCGAGCACCCCAAACATCCCAAACTCGTGTCAGTAAAATCTTTCTAGCCCTTCTCGTTTCTCTGTGTAGCAAAGGCAGATTCCACACCCACACCAGTTGAGGCAAATCCCGGTCAGCACCTTACCAGAATGGCTCCAGTGCTCTGTCCTCGGCACGCTGCTGACACCAGGCCCATTAGTAGTGCGTGACTGCACACACCTTGCTTTTCATCACACCTCCGCCGCAGGCTCTCATCTGTCCGAGTCTTTGGCTCTGGTGCAATCATTCCTTCATCATCCGCATCCTCTGCGGCAGCAAAAGTCAAAGAAACACAAAAGTCCTGCAAGAATTGCTAAGCCAAGCAGCTTTTAACTGCTTACTCTCACCCAGCTCCGTTATCACTTCCAATTTGCTGGGTGCTCTACAAACATTCAGGCAACAGAGAGAGAAAACAATACCAATCTACAAGCAGATGCTCAGCACATGCCCTTGGAATTGCCCTGCACCAGAAATATTGCCCTGCTGGGAATTACAAGGCTGACTTTAAAATACCTGGGAGAAGGTTCTGGCTTCCATTTACACCATGACCTGATACTGACTTCAAGCATCACAACTTTACCCTATGCAGCTCCCACTTTTGGTGTCTCTGCCTGGCTGGGCAGGGTGGAAGGAAAGGCAGGTCCCCTGCTCCACTGAGCACTCCTGCCGTGATGCTCCAGGTGGCCCATGAGGCCAAATCCACCAACAACGGGGATTTTTCAGCAAACCAAACGAGAACTGCCCCTTCCCCCTCTTGCCTGAGCCAAAAGAGTGGGCCTTCAAGGTCAGCAATATAATAAACTGGCAAAAGAAGGTAGATGGAAAAGCTGCCAGCTCTGCACCTTGCCAGCTATCTGTCACACGGACGGATAAATAGATCCTCCTGCTCCCAGGATTTTCCATCCATTTGCTTTAACCCGCCCACTGTGAAGTCGTCACTTAATTTGAAATTAAAAGGGGAGCAAGGGGGATTGTTAAAAAAGAGCTGGAGAAAGCAAGGGAAGGAGGAGACATCTGAGAGCCGTGGGTCATCCTACCCCATCCAGCCTCTATCATCGCTGCTTTGTTCCATATTTAGCTCCCGACAACTGTGCTTCGTGCAGGAACTCCCAGCTCTGTTTTTTCCCTCCTCCCTCTGCCGTCTCCTCTCCCTCAGAGCTCTCAGAAATTGCTCTTTCTTTCTCCCAGTGGCCATAATTTAATACCCTTATCCTCAAGAAGATGGCAGAAAAGCAGGAGGAGCCCAGCAACGCCCAGAACGGTGAACCTGACAACGCGGAGGAGGGCGAGGAGAAAAAGAAGAAGGTGAAGCGGGAAGATCTGCCACCCTTTGAAATTGTGACAGGGTAAGAGGTTTAAATATCAATAGGAGGGTGCAAGTGGGGATGTCCAAAGGTCCTTCTTGTGTTGGGCAATTAAAGTCGGCATCTTCGGCCAGGGCATTTCTGAGTATTCATAAATGGTGTAATAACGGCTTTTATTAGCGTAGGAGCCTGTTAAAAGCTTCGCCAGGTTTTCCAGAGGCTGGATTCACACAAGGCAGGCAGGCAGAGCTGTTTGGTTGCCACAAGCAGGTCTGTTCCTGCGGCGTTGTCCGATTCCCTCACAGTGAAAGTATTCCCACGGGATATAATGGGACTGCTTGCCTGATGGTATCGGCATGGAAGGTATCAGGCCCTTGCTGAGCATTGATTTCTCGGTGTGATCAATGGCTCTTGTCTCAAAGTTTCTCTATCTGTGCGTTAGGAAAAATACCCCCGCTACGGCTGATTTGCTTTATGGACCCAAGGGTCAGATCTTTCGAGAGCTAAAAGCTAAAAGTCCGCATTTTCAGGGGCTCCACACCCACAGCTGGACCTTGACTTTCAAACCAGCCCAACTCGCAGAAAGGCACCAAAACAAGCGGCAGTTTTCAAGACAGCAAAGCAGCAACAGCTCCTTTCGCTCCAGTGAGCCCGGCCTTTGAAAAGGGCAGATAAAACAGAGATCTACCGGGAAGCTGAACTCTGTCAGGCACAACTGTCAGCTGCGACGAGAACAAACTCTGTAATCTGCCATCTCGAAGCATTTCGAAATGCTCAGCGTCGCAGTAGCGCGATGCCCTGTGTCATTCTCCCTTCTGCTCTCCCTTAGCTGCATGCCCAGCGTGGAACCCAAAACTATGATTTCTTCCAGCTGCTTGAACGTAAAGCTCAGGCCAGACTCTAAAATTCCGCTTGGAATCCTTCTGCCTGTGATGTAGTCGCTGGTAAGAAAGATTCTGCAAATAAATAACTGGCTGAAAGTGATGCACGAGGCAGGACAGCACCAATGTCTGATCTCACACGATTGGTGATGTTCCTGCACAGGGGTGAAAAAACTCGTATTTTCCAAGTAAAATGTGTCTGCTCTGAAAAACCACTTTGTGGGGTGGGGCTTTTTACAGCCTTCGGTCTCTCAAACACAATCATAGAAATAAAAGATGCCTGGTAGAGCAGTGGCTTTTAAAAAAGCACATCCTTCTGCTAGGAACGGAGAAAAGACACCAAAAATTGTATATAGAAGCTATTGGATCAATGACACATACGGTGACAACTTCTAGATGCTTCAGACTTGTATGAAAATGAATCTCAGTGAGGAAATGAGATTCTTCTAGAGATGCGAAGGAATTAGGTGGTATCTTCAAACCTCCTTCTGAACCCCAACGACCGGGATAGGAACTGGTGTGCTCATCCAGGATGAAAAATACTTTCTTAGCGTCAACCTGCGATGAAGTTATTTGTTGAAATGATGAGGGTGCTGCAGAATTTGACAGGATTTTCCACTCTAGAAAGGCAACAGCAAGAATGTGAGGGATGATACGTGGCTGTAGAAAGGGATAACATGAGGAAAACATCACCAAGACAGGAGCTTAAGGTTCTGACATGAAAGTCCTCAGATATTTGGTGAGGGACCACGGAGCTGTCGGTATGGGAGGATTTATACTGCCCTCATCACAATATTATTTGGAAAGTGCTTATAAATACCTGCTGAATTCCTGTAGGAATCATGCCCAAGTCTCCTCTGATTATTAGCTTATCACTAATACTGCTATTAAAGGTGAGAATGAGGAAGTAAAGCAGAAATCCTAAAAGACTCTGAAAGAGGTACCAAAAAACCCAGCCATTTTCCCTTTCATTTTAAGAAGTACGCTGCGAGTTTAGACTGTGCCTTGATTTGCTGTGATCACTGTTTGGATTTCTTCTAAAGATTTACAAATTTTCAGCCAATAGAGCCAGTTACGTGAATTATGAGACAACACGTAACTGCAACTGTGGAAGCGCTTACATTCAATTACGCTGCATTTCAGTTCTAGCCCCTGGATTAGGGGCATCTTCTGACACACAGCCAAGTTCTCAAGCTGCTGCTTAGAGATCGAAGGAATCTGGCTTGCAGGAAAAATACTGGGAACCTAATTACCCTGTTTAAGAATATTAACCCCCCCTTTTTTTTTTCAACATTTGGCTCAGTCCTGGATAAACAGAAGCCCCATCTGAGTATGTTTCATGACATTTAAGTAGACACGTTTATTTGCACTTCCCGGGGTGTACACGAGGCTCTTCCTAGCAGGGATAAATCCTCAGTTCCTCTTACAGTTGATCATTACAGGCTTTCTATAATCAATGAGCCCAGCGTGAATGTGTTGATTTGGGAAGAGTAGCCAACAAGCAAGCGAAAGGACGCTGCTTTATGGGCTCAAATAACCTAAGACCACAGTATAAATAGCCAATGAATAAATATTTCAATCAAAACAATACATCCTACTCGTTTACAGCAGCTTTTAGATAATGCCACTGTTTTATTCTCTCATGAGAAGTTCTCATTCTCTCCTCACACCCAGATGAAATAGCACTGGGGTCACACTGGGCAGCTGCTGTTTTTCCTCCAGCCCACCTTATTTCAGCAAACTTAAAATCAATCTGTTTGGTCTGGTTTCATTCTTACAGACTGAGGTTTCCATCTCAACATTTCAATCTTTTCCATCTTAACGGGATCTAAAAGATGACAAACCACTTTGCTACCCATGCCAAGCACCTCAGTAAATTATGTTTGAGGCATTTAAAAAATCCCTAAAGATCGTCATCTAATGACTCTCAGAGAAGCAGGAGAATGAAGATACCAGCTTTTACCTTCCCATACACTGTAAGTGCTCCACCATAAGTGGAGCAGGTGATTTTGAAGAGTATTGTGACAGTTTGGTGCCTGCAAATAATTTTTAAAAGAACCTTCCACCTACATAAAACTTAGCTGCAAGTCTTACAGTGAACACGATGCCTTTACTGGAGAGGGAAATGGCAGGAAAACTTCACTAGGTGCAAGAAAACACAAAAGCAGAACAGCAATTAGTCACTGGAATAGCTGATGTTTGTATATTTTAAGAGACTGTGAAGTCACGCACAAGGGGACACAATTTTTATGTTTAGCAACTTCCAGGAGAAGAAAATACGAGCAGGGGATTCACATTTCATAGGCATATTTTGTTAGCCTTCTCTTTCCTTCATGCTGGAACAGAAGAAGTGGGTAAAAGAGAGATAAACATTTGTACACCACCTGCCATTCAACCATGGGAAAACAGGCTTGCCAAGAACTAGTCACTTCCTCAGAAGCAGTTTATTCGAAGTTAGACTTGAGTTTCCAAAGAAGCTGGCTTAGTCTGCAGCAGTGGTTGACAAAAGCTATTTCAGGGCTGTATTTTGATGCTCAGGTGTTTGCAAAGAGTTTGAACCTACCCAAATTTAACCTGCTCTAGTGGTAGGTGTCCCTGCTCATGGCAGGGGGGTTGGAACAAGATGATCTTTAAGGTCCCTTCCAGCCTAAACCCTTCTATGAATCTGGGAATCAAATAAACGTGATCACGACGCTTCACTTTGCAGTAGGTTTGGAGGGTAGCGGCCAGGCGTGCTGCAAAGCAAAGGGGAGATCACAGTGACATACGCAGCCTTACAGCACACACGGTTTGTTCTGGCCCGTTCTTTCACCACTAAATCACTCACCATGGGGCCTTCCAGTTACTCACAGGACAGGGACACTTGCCCAAGTCCCGGCTTCTGGGAAGAGTTACATAGCAAGGACTCGGCGAAGCGCTGTTAGGACAGGAGTTTAGGATTCACACTTGTGCGGAAATGTCCTCCCCGCTCTGGTTTACGTGGGATTAAGCAGATTCTTGCAAACTAGCACACACCGCTCACTGCTGGTGTCCACGATCAGTGAATTTTCCAAGCTCTCAGCCAGCTTCTTATAGCCTCGGAAAATGGCCTTAGCTTTGTTTATGTTCTTTATCGGAAACTCGCTAATTAAGCTGATGCACATTCCAGGCTGCCAGGACAGATTTAGGTGAACATCCCAGATAATCTTTGACAGACACCGCGATGATAAGCAATAAAATCCATCCGAAAGGCCTGACTAAATGCACCTCTGAGTCAATACATCCTGGAACAGATCGCCGCTGTTCGCACACTTCATCAAAACACGCCGAGTCAATCTCATCGCTGCTGTAACCGCTTTGCAGGCAAGAGAGTTAAAGCAGGATTGAAATTCCATGTGCCTCTGACGTGCTGCATTAAAATACATGATGCTATTTTAAAGTAAATTACTGTAGCCTTACAAATTCAGCTCTCAAACAAGGCAATGAGTGGCTTATGTCAGAGCCAACATAGCTGGAATTCAAATAAAATCATTAATGAAAGAATCGTCAAATCATTAACCAAAGAACCACTTGTTATGTAGGATATAAAGCAGGAAAAGGGTTATTCTTGGAAGCACGGGAATTTTTTCTTTTGTCTCAAAGAACAAGAGAAAGGAGTTCAGGGAGTAAGAGGGACTATGCTAGAGTCTGCTAATGCTCTTTAACAAAATCAGTGGAAGTCTTGTAATTCATCTTAATGGAAATGAGACTCACTCTAATGGGTAACTTTAAGGCATCTAACAGGAGGGAACCAAGGTGAAAATGCTGAACAAAGGAAGTTAACATAGGCTTTCGGGGTACTTCAGAAATCGTGCACCCCACTGCTAGCTTCCCTTATCTAGGTCTGCACAAACTCTCAATCCAAACTGGAGAATCACAGACCAAAACACGCCCAAGCAGCAGGATTTATTTGCTCATTAATCAAAATGAAAAGTCTGTACCCACACTACTGCTTCTCAGCCTTCGTTAATACACTGCCAGCTAACGCAGGAAGAGAATAGAAGCTCCCAAACAGGCTTTCCTATTAAGTCTTTTCAGGGGAGGTTTAGTTTGGATATTCGGAAGCTCTTCCTCACAGAAAGGGGGATAAAACCCTGGGATGGGCTGCCCAGGGAGGTGGTGGAGTCACCGTCCCTGGAGGGGTTTAAGGCCAGACTGGATGCCACACTTAGTGGCAGGGTTTAGCTGAGTGGTGGTGGTAGGGCATAGGCTGGACTCGATGATCTAAGAGGTCTTTTCCAGCCTTAATTATTCTACGATTCTATGATTCTACATATCACATCTAAGTAGACTCAAACAACATAAGGGGTTAATTATATCGCTTAAGCAGCATCCGAAAACCTGCTGCTAGCACAATTTCCAAAGCCAAACATGTACTCTAAACTTCCACTGTGGCGAATCAATGAGAGGTGAAATGAATGACGATGGCCCTCGCCTGGCAGCACCAGTGGATATTCCCAGGGTGGGTGCAATTCTCCGAACAGAATCGTTTCGACTCGTACATCCTGTCACGCTTGGCAGACCGATGATCTTCCTCTCGCAGCACAAAGCAGAGCAGGGCCAAGCGACCCACATGGGCTCCAGCACCGTTTGGCTGGGACAGGACACTGGTATTCCAAGGGAAGCCGTTTGCCTGTAAAATCAAGCGCTGGGAAATCCAAACCGAAGTGGGAGCTGTAACTCCGGGTGTTTCATGGACAAACCCTGTAGCAGGTCCAAATGGACCCTACATATTGCTGGAGTATCATAAAAGAATAGATAGAGTGTGTTCTGTTATGCTTTATACTTTCTGAAAAGCCAAAAGTGCCACAGGACTTTGGCAGCGAGAACATTCCTGCGTTAAGACAAGTATGGAATACATGCGTACCAGGGAGAAATTACTGAAACTTCTTAAGGGAATTAAACATTTAGGGAAAATGGTATTTAAACTTTTTAAATCGCACAGCTAAAGAGGCTTGACAACAGCTACAATTTACTCTGAGTTATTCAGTCAGACAGCACGCTACTTCCAATTAGTCTCTAAGCAAAAACCATTTGCTTACGGTAGGTAACATAGTGTCTGCAGCCAGGTATTCCATGCAGGACTCCTACGTGCTATTCCCCAGTCTCTCTGCTCAGCTACTCCTATTCCAATCCCTCTGATTTGTACAGAATATCAAGCAGCTCAGGGCTTTTCATGTAGTCACAGCAAAGCCTTATCCTTTGCACGCTGCAGGAAGACATCCCCTAATTTGAAAAGCCATCAGACCCGGCTCTTCAGGAATTCCTGTCCTGCACCCACCCCAAATTCTCACTGGGTCCCACACCAGCACTTGCTCATCATTCCCACGTTACTAAGCGAGCAGAACATACTGGTTTTGATTCCTTTCACTCTTTCCCATACCGCTCACTTTCGTCTCTGGAGACATCCTGTGAGACGCTGCATCCCAAATTGTTCTCTCCTCTCGGCAGAACGACTCTTTGCTGCTTATTCCCGCAGCCTCCTTGCTCTCCCCAATTAAAATTTCCAGGAGTTTGAGACTCTCTCCTGACCTTTGCTCGCTGCACCCCCTGGAGAGGCCCGACATGATAATCTGACTATAGATGAGACAGGGATGAATAAGACACTTCCTGTTTTACAAAGGTTCGTTATTGCCTCGCTGGGAATATCAAGGTTATAGGTCCAGCGAAAGCTCAGACGAGCAGAGTACGACACACCAGAAGATTACTCGTGTGGAATAAATGAAATGTTGCGTTGCTGCTTTTCACTATTTCACTTTGGCTACTCTGTGCTGCCCTCACCTTTATCCTTTGTAGCATTTAGGCATGTTGTCAGAGGGATCTTTTTCATCCTCTTAAGTCCTAAGTCCTTGCACTGATGTACCCCAGAGGGCACTCAGGAAAGCCTGAAGCTCCACAAGGCAGAACAGGTCCTATGAGACAACGTAACTTTCCTTTCTCACCTCCTCAGTCAGCAACACATAAAAGCTACACCCAGTACTCTAAGGAAGTGATTTTAACTTCCCTAAACCCCAGCAGACTACCTAGTTTGGGTGAAAGTGAGCTGCAAACACGGTACTCACTGTGCTGATTCACTTTGTGTTCTGCGTACTTGGAAACCCAGAATAGAAGAGGTGAGCAAGGACTTTTTAAAAGGATCTGTGGTTTCTCAGTTGTACGCACGAGCCAGCCATCCAACTGCAGTAGGAAATGGACTTTTTTCATAGCCAAGTTCGATTTGAAGTCGGATATTAAACGTAGTCCTAGTGAACATCAGTATTCAGCTGATAGTGGAAGAGTAAAGCTAGAACATGTGAAAACTGCAGCTAGTCAGTCACGCTCACCTCTACTCGGAGGAAATCCAGACTGCGAAACCACTGGGGGTAAAATATTAGTTAGCAACGCCAGCATTGTCATCCTAACGATTTAGGACATCAGATCCCACAGATCAACACTGCAACACCCCCCTGAAAGACCAATGTTAATGGCCTGGAAAACAGGACAGTTGAATCTACCGGTGTGTTAAGACTCGGATAATGCCAATCGCTGTCCCTCCTCAACAACAGGAAATACCACAGTTTCAAGAAATGCATTTTAAAAGCAAGTTCTTCTTCAAATACCTCCATGCAGATACCAGAAACTCCCAGTATAAGTTTGTTAAAGTTAAGTGAAGAAGAACAGTTAGTGAGAATGGGCCTGGAAGTCTGAGCCCACAGCAAAACTAGCTGAGTATCTTGTAATTTAAAATCTGCTTTTATTTAACTATTAAAAGGCATCTCCTTTTAATACATAGAGAAATAAGCCATCACAGATGCAGCTCCTCATCCAGGATCACAGGCAGGAACTAAAGCAATGCTCTAACCCTTTATTATATGTATCTGAGACGCTTCTCTCCTCTCCTCCCCTCTCCCCAGGGAGCGCCTCCCAGCCATCTTTTTCAAATTCCAGTTCAGGAACGTGGAATACAGCTCAGGTAGGAACAAAACCTTCCTGTGTTACGTTCTGGAGACCCAAGGGAAAGAGTCGGTGACTTCTCGGGGTTACCTGGAAGACGAGCACGCGGCCGCCCACGCGGAAATGGCTTTCTTCAACACCATTTTACCCAAGTGCGAATCGAGCCTCCGCTACAACGTCACCTGGTACGTCTCCTCCAGCCCCTGCGTGACCTGCGCTGACCGGATAAGCGAGACCCTCAAGAAGAACAAGAACCTGCGGCTGACCATCATGGTGGGACGGCTCTTCATGTGGGAAGAGCCAGAAATGCAGGCGGCGCTGAAAAAAATGAAGGCAGCCGGCTGTAAGCTGAGGATTATGAAGCCTCAAGACTTTGAGTATGTCTGGCAGAACTTTGTGGAACAGGAGGAGGGAGAGGAAGCAAAGGCTTTCGTGCCGTGGGAGGACATTCAAGAGAACTTCCAGTATTACGAGGAAAAGCTGGCTGAGATTTTGCACTGAAGCTCACGTGAGTGGGGATTTCCACTTGGTCACCTCCCCCTGTTAGTATCACAAGTTCGTTTTCCCTCAGGTTGTTCAAGGCGTAAATCAGAGCCCATTTCAGTTTCCGTAACTCTCCTACATCCCCAGTTGGCTTTGCTTGTACCTGAATATGGAAAATAATCCTAATACCCTAACTCAAGGGTAGGAACACCACTGTGGGTTCCTCTGCAGCAGACACAAGGGATTTAGAGCTCTTTTTTCCCCCTCCTCAGAGTAAACACCTATGGGAATAAAGAATTAAAAGGTATGGGGGTCACCGGGATACCTCATTGTTCCCCGCACGCACGATGTTTGGGACACGTACGGGAACAGCAAGAGGAATGCAGAGAAAAGGGGATTTCTACCCAAGTCTAGAAAAACCCCACCCACTAAAGGAAATCATTATCACTGCAGAATTCCCCCCTTTTTTTTTTTGTTTAGGTGTGCTAAAATCATTCATTTAAGCCATAAAACACAAAAGCATTTGAAGGTTCTAGAGCGTATCTCTTTTTCCTTCCCCAGGACCTATTCAGGAAAGATCTGCCAGGACAAACGCACCAGACCTGGACATTTGGGACACTCCTGCTTCCCCAAGCTTTGATTCCAGCAGGATGGAGTGTTGATTTGTGGAAGACTAAGGCCCTGATGGACTACAAATACATACACAATACAGATCTTTGGTGTTTGAGATTTTTGGGGGGTTTACTTTGTTCCTTCCTCCCCGTCCCCCACCCCAAACCAACCCATGCTGATAGGGAAAGGGAACATGGTGTGTGGTGATAGCTTTGATTGAGGTGGTTGCAGTGGAGCTACAGTAAAGACCAGAGGCCTCACATAAATCCTGGGACTAAATTACGAGCAAAGACCTTAGAACAAAGCTGCTGATTAGATAAAAGCATTTAGAAAGTACGTAAGTGTTAAAAAGGAAGGGATTTAAGGTGAAAACAAGGTTTGCTTCCTCGGTCCTCCTCAATAATCAGAGCTAAGATCTGAATTAGGGCTAACTCCTCTATTCTAAATCATGATGGAGCCCTAAATACTTTATTTGAAACACCTTCTCCCCCCCGATCGATGATGTTTGTGATATAAAATCAGGAAAAGCAAAGTGAAATAAAATTGGAAGTCACTGCAAAAGCCTAGAGTGCTGTTTATTCCTTCTTCGCTATTTGCAAGCGGTCCTAAATTTAACGTGACAAGCGAGAGACCCTGGGACAGCCACGTCGGAAATATTTCGTAGCTGACGCGCAGCCCGATGAGAAGGGAGAGTTACGATCCACTGAAGAAACGTCTCCGTCTGGGTGACAGAGAATAGGGTCGGATCGTTTTCCAGAGAAAACCCAGCGTAGCCCACACACGGGTCACGGGGTCACTCATCAGCTCATCAACCAAGCGAGGCAGGGCTCGTTAACCCCATCAGCTCACGCTGGGTTCTCCTGCACTGTCACAAGCTGGACCGGTGCTGGACAGACACACACCCCAAGTGCTGAGCACACCCATGTCTTACCTCAGTTTAACCCCACTAAATCGTGGCATTAAAAATCAAGGTGCAATGAGAACACCTCTGGGGATTTCATCTCTCAGCCACTAGAGGTAAAACCCAACCGTAAATAAGCGTAAGGACTAAGGCATCGAGCACTCTCAATGGCCACTCTCCATCAGCTCAACACTCCCAAGTTCCCATTTGTCCCAGTTTATTCTCTTTCTTTCTCCAGTTTTGTGTTTATTTACAGCAATTATCCACCAAACCCAACTTTACAAAGGACTCAGCCAACAGGGCGAGTAAGAATAGGAAGCTCTTTGAGACACAAAGATTTGCAGGTTTGGATCAGCAAAGAAACCGCACAACACAGAGGAGCTCGCAAGGCTAAGAACAGAGAACGCCCCTCCCAGCCCATTCACAGCAAAAATCAGTTAGGAACTCGGTGTTACACTACAAACTTCTCATTTACATCCTGACTTTTAGGTTTATTCAATGTATCTGGCATTTTTCTGGCCATTCAAGTAGGAGAAAAGTCAAAAAGATTTGTTATCATGGGAAGGTGGGGAAAAAACACATCAAGGAAATGAGTGGGAGAGAGCTCTTCAGTTCTGGAACCAAACTTTCAAAAAATTAAAGAGTTTAACAATCATCTGATGAGCAAAGTGTGGCTGATTTGCTTTTGGAGACGTCGAACACCAACCTCCATAGAGGAGCTAAACAACAGATGAAGTAGGAAACTAAAGACAAACTTTCAAGGCTGTACTATGACTTTTGACAGCAGTCACTGGTGTGGGGATTCTCAGAAACCCAAGTTCTGGCAGATTTCACCAATTCCATGGTACAAAACGCACCCACAGGGTATCTTCACACACCTCCAGTATTCCCCTTCCCATCCCAGCTCTCCTCTCCAGTCCAGCCCCAGGTATGCTTTACAAAGCAGCGTGCTCCACTCGACAGCAGAGCTGGTTTAGTGTCGGCAGCATGATTCTGAGTGAGACAACCTCATTTAAAAAATGGGTATTTCCGGCCAGAAAGTAGAAATCAAATTTTTAATCCCGCAACAAGCAGAGTCAACGAACTGTGTGCCAGGTATAAACACTGCAGAACCTCAAAAAAATAAGTGACTACGCTCCGCAGCCCATCGTTATCAACCGTAACTACAAACCAACAGACACCCAAGCAACAGACGGCTCCGATTTCACTCTGCGCAGGAACTGGCAGCTTGAAGCAGCAGCTCCAGCGCAGGCAGGTGTTCGGTGGAGGACCAGTGACATCTGGTGGCTTGCTGGGACAGACTGGGAACTCCCTGAGAGATTCCACACCACCTTCTTCACAGGCTCGCTGAATGTTACAAGCCAAATTACCTGCTCTGGAGCTTTTTTGTGGTGGGTGTTGCTGCTAAAGGGCACTGCCAACGTGAGTGAGCCGTGCTCGGACACAGACTGTGCTCGGCAAGCAGGTTGCCCTCAACTGGGAACAGGTTTCCAGTCCTGAAATGGGATGGGGAACTGGGGCTTTCGGGCTCACAGAGTGTAAACTGTGATGTTTATATCTGTGTCTTCAAACACCTCCCCGAGTATTGCTGAAACTTTACTCCAATCCAGGCCGTCAAGTCCGCATCCAATCCTGGAAAACAAGACGCCAGAAGAGCTGTAACGGCCTCTTTCGGAGCACGGTATCAACAATTCACCCTTCTACCAGCTACGATTTTACGTGGCACTAACTGAGCTCACCATAAACCAACACAACGCAGTTCAACTAAGGAAAGTTTGCTATCATTTAAATGCTCTGGAAAATGCAAATTTCACTCGCACAACTGAAGCACTGGAGAGAAGTGGGGACTTGAGCTCCTATTTCACAGCCAGGACACATCCCTCAAACCTCCTCCTACGCAAGAAACTTGGCAGTAACTGATTTTCCTACCTGGGCATGGAGATGTCGGTGACTCCGTTGTTGAGGCAGTGAGCCTTCATGGCTTCCAAACTCTTGCGCATACTATCGTAGGTCGGCTTGTGAGAAACCTTCTGCTTCGTAATCTAAGTATAGACGTAAAAGGTGAGTTGTACGATCACTGTAAACTCCTTTTCTTTCTTAAAGCACCTCCTGTCACGCTCTGAAACTCCATCCCCAGACCCGCTACCGTGAGGAGAGAAAGACTTAGGAAAAGAACTACGTTTCACAGCTTAAAATACAATTTAGCAGCTGGTTCTGTCCAGTTATATTTAAATATCCACACACGAGATAGTTTGGCTGCTCCTCAATGAGCAGTATGTGAGTAACACATCTCCCACCTCTTATTTAGAAGCGCATACTCAAAAAACCCCCTATAACGAGGGAATTGTCTACAGAGGTTTTCCTCCCGCTCTACTCTGCCCTGGTAAGACTACCCCTGGAATACAGTATCCAGTTTTGGGGATCCCCAGTTCAACAGAGACGGGTGTGTACTGGAGAGTCCAGTGGAGGCTATGAGGATGATTGAGGGACTTGAACATCTCTGCTAGGAAGAAAGGCTGAGAGCCCTGGGTCTGCTGAGCTGGAGAAGAGCAGCCTGAGAGGGGAGCTGAGCAATGCTGAGCAAGAGCTCAAGGGCCCGCGGGGGGCAAGAGGCTGGGGCCAGACTCTGCTCAGGGGTGCCCAGCGCCAGGCCAAGGGGCAGCGGGCACCAACTGGAAGCCAGGAGGTTGCAGCTGAGCAGGAGGAGCAACTTGTTTGGGGGGAGGGTGTTGGAGCCTGGCCCAGGCTGCCCAGAGAGGTTGTGGAGTCTCCTTGTCTGCAGAGATTCCAAGCGCGCCTGGACACTGTGATGCTGGCCCCCCTGCTCGGGGTGACCCTGCTGGTCGGTCTCTAGAGGTCCCTTCCAAACCCTAACATTCTGATTGTCTGATTCTATTAAAGGCCTCATCATCACATCTAACAGAGAAGCGACTGAGTAATATCCCACACTTACCAGGTAGTAAATGTATCGGTCGTCTCTTTGGAGAACTGCCACCTCCCCCGTCTTCTTTTCTAAAGCAAAGGAATCACAAAGCTATTTTGAAGCCAGTTACACTCCACCACATAACCCCACCTGCGCCCCAAGTAGCTTGGAATCCCCTTACTGCTGGCAGTCAAGGTTTTCCCTTCAGCTCCTGCACGTTCCACCCCACGGGTTATCACTCACGTTGATCCAACAGCTCTTGCACGCCTCCAAACTTTTTCTTAAAGAGCACGGCTATGCCTGCCCCCATGCGACAGTCCTCGCTGATGCAGTGAGCCAAGGCATCCGTCTGGGGGCACGAGAAGAGGTCGCCCTTCACAGACTTGATCTGGAAAACAACCGAGACAGGAGGGGAAATCAAAACAAGCAAAGAGCACTGGCTCAGAACGCTCAGAAAAGAGGGAACGTGACAAGCGGGTTCAGTAAAGAGCACGAGGCTTCAAGATGTGGTTTGCAATGTAATGAGCCGGCACGAATTTCGCCCCTGATACACCCCTAACTACCTTTTCGATGAGATCAAAGTATCATGTGCCAGCTCAGCAGTTCATTTTACCACATCAATGCTTAAGAAGTTAAACTGTGCAATAAAAGAGCACAACCAGCTTCAAGCACCTCTCCCGAGTGTGTCCATGCTGGGTATCCCCGGGCATTTAGTTAAGCACATGAGCTCTGCACTGCTGTACCGTATGTGCATCGCTGATATAAGCACAAAAGCACATAAAATTTAGCAGTATCAGCCACTTTCCTCCAGAGAGCTACACAGTACATGTTAGTAAGGGGCCAGGGAGGTCTCTGTACAGACACGCAACACAGTGGTAGCCCAGATAACCCCTTTGCTACGCACTCTCTCCTCCTGATCCTTGGAGAAGTGGGTGGCCATGGTAACGTGAGCTATGGTGAAGACTCCCGCAGCTGGAAAGACGACAGAGAGAAAAAAAAAAAAGTTATTAAGAACCCCGAACTAGGCTGGCGGGTCAGAAGGTGCAGGGCTGAGCCTACTTTATCTGTGGGACAACCCAAACACCCCCTGAGAATAAAAAAGGAGGAGGTCTATGCGCCAAACTAGCGCGGTACGAGCCTCCCCGCTGCAGCCCCTGAGGCGCAAGGAGGCCCCAGGTCGGGGTCACCCCAGCAGTGGCAGCCCCAGGCCTTCCTTCCATCCTCCTCCTCCGAGTCACCCCTGCCCCTCAGGACACCCTCCCGCAGGCCGCACCCGCGGGCACGGCGTCAAGAACGATCCGCCGGACCGGGGCTTGCGCCACGAAGAGCTTCCCCAGCGCTCCCAACATCAGCCCAACCAGAGCCTTCCTCTGCTCCCCCTCAGTCGTCGCCGCCGCCGCCTCCTTCTCTTTCCTCCTCCTCCTTCTCCTCCACCTCCCGCCAAGATGGCCGCCGCGCGCCTCTCTAGGCAGCCAGGAGGACCAGACTCTCTATGGTGCTCGCCCAGAACATTCCGCCAGGCGCCGCAAGTGCGCATGAGCAAAGTAACTACCTGGAGGGGGCGTGACCAATCCCGGGGGCGTGGCCAGCCCTTGGGGGAGTGACCAAGCGTGGGGGCACGGTCAACACTTGGGGGCGTGGCCACTCTTG
>WEIS01084994.1:0-14471 GCA_013389965.1 Todus mexicanus
ATAGGGCCATGATATAATAGATTTTTTCAGAAATCTATGGCCAAATGAGAATTTGACAGAATAATACAGAACCTGACTATAAACCATACAGGAAGACAGGATAAAAGAGGTTGTAGACATTAGAAATAGCATGACAGCACACCATAGATGCAGTATCAGTCTTCACCACAGAAAATACAGCCAAGATACCTATCCAAGCCCTGCCATTATCAGGAAATAAAAAGTAGGTTATGTCAAGCTAAGGTGTCAAAATAAGAGTAGGAAAATTAAACTGATAAATTAAAGAGCAGCATATCACCTGACTGATAGCATCCCTCCAGGAGATCTCTTAGAAGCATAGTCACTGTTTCTAACAAAGAATACTGACCAGCTTATTGAAAAACATGGAATGGCAGGATAGCAAACATTGCCTGTCCTCCCAAAAAGGGAAAAAGGAATTCTGGGAGTCACAAATTATGAATCCTCAGAAAAGTTTTTGGAACAATAATGAAGACAAAATTATAAAATCACCAAAATGAGAATGGTATTAGGCAAGCTGGCAGAGCTTCTATTGCAGAAAATTGTTCTTCTCTAGGATTCTGTAATGCATCAAGAGTGTTAAACAATGGATAATGAAGACCATTTAGTAAATAAGTTCACTTGAAAGTCCATGTATTTAATTGAAAAAGTATTTCCTGAGTAACCAATTAGGAAACCAAAGCAATCACGTAAAAAGACTGAATATTCTGCAGTAGTTCAGAAAGTGATTGACAAAATCTCAGCAAATAAAACTATATGACTTATTCCCAAATTAGCAACTCCTAGTGAAAAATTACTGAACTGTTTCAGACACTTCAATTAATAGATTGGAAAAGGGCTAAACAGCCATATCAGTATTTGCAGGTGACAACACTATGTCTGGATGTCCAACCAAAAGAAGGTGCTTGACAGACTTAGGAAGACCTTTAAAATAAAGCAGAAGACTGCACTTGAAAAATAAATTAAATGCCAAGTGCAAGATTAAATTTAGAGACATGGGATACTACGTTTCAAGGCATCAGGTTCAACCATTTACTGCTACAGGCAGCCACAACATATAACTTTACATCATAAGTTTATGAAGTTCCAGTTTTTGTTCTAATCAGAATTATCATTCACATTAGTGGTAAACAATCTCCTCTGAACAAAGTTTGAATTCTTAATAGCAACATACAAGCACGTAACAGAGGCTGCAGTTAAACAGAATGATTCACAAAAATTAAAAATGTCTTTGACTCTTGTGTTTCATCTGTTTTTTTTCATGAAGTGCTTTTCTACTAAAATTAGAGCTTGCAATATGGTTCAAATAATAGTATACTATCCCAGTATAGGGAAAACCCTCAAAAAAAGAGATTTATTTGGGTTTTTTTTAGACACCAGGAGAGAACAGAAGGAGTCTTCTTGTGGTCATCTCCATACTGCCTCCTGTGCATGTATTTCAGCACTTAAAGCTTCATAAATAGTTTTCCTAACAAATTATAACCTGAAACATCCTCCTTTGAAAGTTTTGGGTTTTTTTAATTACAGGAAATTGGCAAAGGACACAGGAGAGCATACCAAAGGTTGTGTGAATAAAGTTGTTGGATGATTGTAGGAGAATGGCACAAGCAGAAAGCTATTAAGAGTAGCGGACTAGCCCAAGGTTACTCCATCCACCTGGCACCCCAGCAAGCATATCCCTGCCTGCTGGATGCTATTCACCAGTCCCAAAGCTCAGGGCTCTGCCTCTGCTGTATTAGGTTAGTTTTGAACTTATTTCAAACATCTGAAGTCCAAAGAGACTGTTATTAAATTGAGGTCCACAGAGAGAGTGTTCTCATTGTTTGAAATAGTTCAGTCACAGTAGCTGGAAGAACAAAATGCCAGAGAGCAGCTACAACATAACTAATCTCAGAGGGTAAATCTTATATGTCTTTGGTGACCAGATCTTCTGAAAATTATTTTTCACCTTGACATTAAGATTAGATGATGTCCTTTTATTTTATTTTTTTAAAATATATTGTCATTCTACTGTCAAACAGTAGAATAATTTCTAAGGAAAAAGAATGCG
The DNA here is from genome assembly GCA_013389965.1 of Todus mexicanus. Lineage (NCBI taxonomy): Eukaryota > Metazoa > Chordata > Aves > Coraciiformes > Todidae > Todus > Todus mexicanus. The sequence goes on from WEIS01084994.1 coordinate 2,069, forward strand.
GTTATTTGTGTTTATTTAATGTCCTTGAAATCCTAATACTTTTGTATCATGTAAACTTCAAGTTGCTGACTACAGCCTCAGTAGGGTTTCAGTGGCTGTGCCAGGGATTTTCACCTATAGAAATGAGCTGAGAAAACCCCACAATTTTTCCATTCTTTCCTGGCATTTTCTTCTGGACTTTCTCCTTCCCATCTTGGAATGGAAACAAATATTTTAGTGTTTCCTGATAAAAAGAAAGCTGTTAAAAAGTTGTGACCAACTGACTAGGGCATTTTGCTTCCAGAAAACAGAGTTTGAGTTTCTGAACATCTTTATTATATAGACAAAAAAGGTTGCATCAAAAATATTCCCTTACGATGAATAGAGTCGAAACATTGTTCCAAAATTGGTGCAGCATTTTGATTTCATTGCTTTAAAATTATGTTTCTTCTAGGCTGATTAGACAAGTCTTAATGAACCATATGTCTTTTGAAGTGGTGGAAGAGAATTTCAGGGGTACCTTTAACTGAAGTTACCTGAACAACTCTTTCCTGAGTTCTGATGTGAAAGAAACTGAGTTTTGAACTGTCTGCAACCAAAATGCTGAGTCTAACACACACCCTATACCCAGCCCTTTGCACACACCTTGTATACAAATACCAACCAAAGATAGAACAGCCCAATAGTGAAGTAGCTTTCTAGACCCTATACCTTAGAGAAATGCAGGAAAAGCCTACCCTAAAAATGCAGAGATGGGCAGCCTTTCTCAGAAATGCCCTACAAGCACAATGACTTGTGCTACTGGCTCCTCTTTCAGTGGGTGGCGTACAATGCCTCTTCACTGGTGTCCCCCAGCACCCCTCACCATGGTACAGATGGTGCCTGCCTGCTGCCATGCTGCACAGTAGCTTTTGGAGATGCTATCTGCAGCCACAAGGACAAAGGGGTTTTGTTTGTTTTAGGAATTCTGCTGAACCAGACAAAACCACTGTTATTTTCACTTTAACTATTCTTTATCTTCACATCTACCTCTTCAAGACAGAATACACACCTAGAAAGAGAGACTTAATTAGATTTCTTATTTCTGACAGCCACTAGTGCAATAATATTCTCTTCTTCCTACCCACATAGGTCACTGAAAATAAGATTGGAGAGATCTGAAAAGATTGGAAGTCTGTTAAATTATTCACAAGAGCAGCACTGAGGTCCACTTGTGAAGAGTTACATTTTTTGATGGAACTGAATGACTTTCATCAGTCATTTTTTTTGCCAGTGTTGAGAAATGAAAGTTAATGTACATGGGGAAAACCCCCACCAAACACACACAAAAACTGCTTGCTCTAACACCACTGACCTGACTCTTGCTAATTAGTAATAGAGTCTTGGGGTTATAATAGGTAATTTCATGGATCTATTGCCTCACCGATTAATAGTAACCAAACAGCCAGCTAATACTAGGAATTGTTAGGAAAGGCACAGAGAACAAGACAGAAGATATTATGATGCTGCCAAATCTGTAATTTGCCTGAGTCTGAGGTATTATGTTTTATATTTGCCCCCAGTTCTCAAAAAGAACAAAGATGACTATAAAACCAGAAAACATTCTGAAAAAGAACATAGTAAAAAATCACTTCTGTGTAAGGAATGGCTAAATAAACCGTGTGTCTTCAGTCTCCAGAATATAATAATTTATACAGTTATTACTGGTACGGGTGTCTAAGAAGTGGTTCTTTGCTCTTTATTCCACTGCAAGATGTCAGGAGCAGAGAAGCTGTACTGAACGCAAAGGAGATGGATCTCCATTCTCTGGGTAGCAAATTGAAGAGCCGTTAGAGAAACTACACTTGGTTCAGAAAACCATCAAGCCGAAAACTGTTGGAAACAGAGAGTGGGCAGGGAGGGCAGCACAGGAGTGTATGTGTCTATCCTACTGGTCTCTAGGTCATCCAGTTCTCTCAAATGCAGGCACAAGATGTTAGACAAGAGAAGCCTTGCCCAGAGGCTTAGGCATTCTCATCGAAGACCTCCGTCCACAAGAGAAATGAATAAATGCAAAAACTAGGGGGAAAAAATCAAACCCAAAGTATTTTGCAGTTTTCTGTTCTCAAGAGACCACAAAACATCCAAAAAATAGACAGTCCAACCTACTTTCAAAGACAGGTCTATTTTTCCGCTCCCGTATGAGACCAAAGCTCCTCCTTACCCTTCTGCTCAGCAAGGGCCAGCACTAAATAAGCCCCCAATGCATCTTGATTTCCCACCTTTATAGGCTGCATCTGTGGCCTAAGACCAACCAATGGCTGAAAAGCAGCATCCCGAAGAAAGACACTGTCTCCCCTTCCTCTCTAAAATCCTGCTTACAAATGAGAAACATTTAATCTACAGTGTCATCACATAAACCACTTCACCTGGGAAGAGCACTCTCTTTGGTCCTGGTGCTGTTGGGAACTCTTCTCAACTCTTGCAGTGCCTTTATCTCGTACAACATCCCTATCATTTTCAAAGACAAGTGTTTATCAGAATGTGACCACCAGCTACAGGAAAATTAGTCACATATTTCAAAATAGATTTAGCAACTCAGTAGCTAGAATTAACAGAGAAAAAAATAATCTACAGATATTGTTAATAAATGATGATCTAAGAGAGAATTTTCATCACTAGATTCCATTAACCTGTTCATTTCAGTCCAACTTAATCTAAATTCAATTAAATAATTGCATATTGCCTGTATTTGGATAAAAATGCTGTTAGTCTAACAAGTGTCAATAGTTGTGAAGCTCTACTACTTGTACTTAATTGTTCCGCTCCTTTAAAAATGCCATAGTGATAAAAAGAACAGAAACAAAATAAAATTTGAATAATTAATTAATATGTGGCTGGGTAGTGGGATAGTTTAAATTCATGAGATACTCCTGAAAGTAACACTATACTACAAGCAATATCAAGGGAAAGATTATACAAGATGACTCAATAGTAAGGAGCAAATTATGAGTATCTGCTGAGCACGCATCACAAATGCTGAACTGTCTGTGGCCGTAAATGTAAATAATTGAGATGATTCGTGGGAAAGGATACCTCTAATACCAGAATAATACAGCTTCAGACGGTCATTTGGAGTGGTGGCTTTTTTTTTTTTTTTTTTTTTTTATTTGCTGGCCATGTGGACTCTTTTTCCANTTTTTTTTTTTTTCCTAATGTGAGCTTAAACCAATATGACATCTGCCTGGACACATTGGAAAAACTTTCATTAATTTATACAGAAGGAAAAGTCAAGCTCAGAGTTTAGTAGGAATAGGTGAAATTTTTGATCTAGGTAACATGAGCGTATACAAAGTGTAAATGGAACTAATTTAGATGTGCGGCAATGTATGCCAGTTTAGAATTTTGCCCAGCAATTTTCATTAAAATAAAGTCCTTCTCAAATGCCAAATATTGTATGGGAATAAATACGGTGGCAAAGAAAAGAACAAATAAACCCAGGTAAACTTTAAGATTAAATATTTACGCAGGTGTGCAGGTTAGAAAAACTCTACAAAGAAATTCCCTCTGTGGAAAGGCATATTCACCTTGCAAGGTGCCTGAGTTTCTACATTCACATCTCTTTGGTCTTTGATTTCCATAAATTCTAGTTAATGAGTTTATTTGCAGCAAGTCAAAGAAAAATATGAATACCTCTGTAAAGCAAATCTGCAGTACTTGAAGCTTATTTGGAGATTTATATCAAGATGTGAAACCTAAAAGCGGTGCTCAGAGCTTAGGAGAGGGAGCACTTTGGCAAACTGTGCCCTCACAAAGAGCATGGCGCTCTCCAGCCATGTGCATGTTCCTCACGCACTGCCATTTCCACAAAACTCCTCAAACCTCCGACTTAAAGTGAAATGACTGTGTTTGAGGTTTAACATAGATGTTTTGTACATTTCCATCACATCATGTTTACACTGAAAAGGTCGTGAGATGAACTTTGTAGAACACAGTAGATCCAATGTGGTGAATCATCACACTGTCGGCTAACAATTTTTTCACGTACATACACAAGAGTTTTCCTCAATTGTGTTTTAATACAAGCCTTGGGATAACATCTAGGTGGCACCCTGTCTTCTGAGCCAAAATCAGTTGCAATAAAGAGTAGTATACTCATTTATTCACAAGACACTTCGGCTCAGCCATCATTCCATGAGGAAGAAACAATAATTTTCACAAGAATATCTGCAATCTACTCCATTCTGCAGTTTTTAGGTTTAGTTCTCCATGTTCCTAGCAGCTACAATCTCCCAAAAAGACTGGTTTAGGCAGCCCTACACCAAAAAATAAGGAATGAGATTACTGAAAAGATGTTCTTGAGGGGTTTTCCCCATCCCTATTTGCACTACAATTTATTAGAATTTTCAGTGTTTCCCTGGAACTCATTACAACACCTGGATGCAGGTAATAATACATTTTGACCTAGCTGGTTATTGCAAAGTAAGTCTTCCTGTAAAACCAAACAAATAAGGTGGGCAGCCTCTCTCATATGATTGGGGTTTTTTTCATTATTATTATTTTACTGACCAATATCAGAATGTCTGTATTCTCTGTAACTGACTTCTTTGTTTGGTTTACAGCTGCTGCAAAGGAAGCACCTGCAACTGTTGCTGATAACTATTAGAAAACAAATTTGAAGCCAAAAGCCATGAAAGAAGAATGTAGTAAAAATTCTTCAGAGGACTACAGTAAGCATCACTTTTTCATGATCATTTTGATTTTGTGTGGACTAGACCCACAAGGAAAAATCCAGCTACACAATCTACATGACCCTTTAGTTATAGTGTAAAGACAATTATAACCTGGATCCAATTCTGGAGATGATGAGCCATGCAAATAAGCCTTGTTTTCCACGAGGAGTCCTTCTACTGTCAACAATATTTACTATCTCTGTAACATTATCCATCATGCCATGGAAAGTGTTAGACATTAAAAAAAAAGTGGAAATCTATAAAACTGGTTTTGAGCCAGTAAAAAAAAAAGTCAGTTTTGTGGCAGTCTTTATTAATCCTTTTAACTGCAATGCTTTGGAATCCATAGGATTTCATAAGGCTCAAAATGCAAGTAGCGTTTGCATGAAAGAAGACACACAAATTCCATGTATGGAGAGAAACTGAAAGAAATGACTCAACATCCAGTTATGTCAGTAGTGTCAAAGGTGATATGGTGGAAGAGGCTGTGCAGTCTTGTTAAGCTGGTTATCTTCTCCATGGTGCCACCATTGGGAACTTTAGAGATGGAACTTCATACAGGTGACTTGAACAATATCCTGTCCCTCACCTGTGAGCTGATCTGTCATGTCAAATGAATGGTATCCCCCTCTGTGTATCATGCCACATCTCTCTTCTTAAAGAAAAACTTTTGGTTTCATCAGTGGAGATATAATCTAGCTAATCACATGTAATTATATGAGTATTATACAAAGTGCGTGGAACACCTCTTGAAATATTTTTCCCGCTATCAGAATCACTCTTTTATGTTTTTGCTTTATGTGTTATATGCAGATTTATTATTTTCCCTGAATAATTGCGCTACATGCATAACTGGCCTAGAGGGTATAGTATTAAATATTTTACAATTAGAAATTCTGAAGGAAAAGAAAAAAGATTCTCTCTTCAGCAATCTACTTAGTTCTATGTACAATAAGCTAAAAGTCTGACTGTGAATCTTTTCTTCCCTATGGGGAACGTTTTTTAACATAAGTAACCTCATTTATTTACACTGGGAGAAGCTGACTAAAGATTCCAAAGGCAAGTGTCAGAAGAGAGTGGTTCAGCTGGAGCTGCATAGGAGGCAATGGGCTGTGAACTGTGGTTTATTAATTAATTTTGGCAATCTAGCCCAGTAAGTGCAAAATTACAGTAATGTGAAATATGATATATAAAATGTCACTAACAATAATTATGCCAACTGTGAATCTAATCTTGCAGAAAGCAGCAATGAGGGATGCTCAACATCGCAGGACCTGTGTGGCTAACATCAACTAACCAGGTTAATCTCCCTATGCTCTCTGCTATGTTGATGGGTAAGGATTAACTAATTCAGATGGATATTCTTTTATTTATTTTTTTTTTCCTACTCCTGAGGACTCTGTGTCTGTCTCTCTCTTTCTACACATTGCAGGAGGACACTTAGACTATCTTAGAAAAGTGGGTCTTCTAAATACTAAGCTTAGGACTGTGGCTGAAAGTACATTCCAGTACGTAAATTAATGTAAGTTACATACGAATTTACCCATTGAATGTCAAGGCATAACATATAGATTGCTACCAGTGATGAAAAAGAGGATGCAAATGAAGCACATATTCAGTGGCTTTGCTTGTTGGCAAACAGCAAACAAATGCAGAAATCAATATCCACTACACTGGGGAGTTCAAAATAATTATATCATCACAGGGAAGAAAGCCAAGGGCCCAGGCAGTAGGATGTCATAGGCTGCCCAGTGCCAGCACTTCTCTGACCTGGGATTTGGCCTGGGCCAACCAGTGCTGCACCACACCATGTCCAGGCAATGCTGGAGGGCAACCTAAAACCCAGGAAAGGTGCCCAGAGGCCACCCTATTATGTGATGATCATAATGCCAACCACGCAGACAAGTTATGTCAGACTGCTTGCCCTGAGAGGCAGAGGATAAGCTGTGGCCCACTTAATTTATGCTGCAAAAATAGCTTGTCTAGATAAGACTGCAGCATGGCTGCATAACGTGATATTAATTTCCATCCCTGTGCCCATTTCCATGTCCATCTTCACAGACAAAATGGACTCCTGTATAAGCATTGCTCTTGACTGTTTCACAAATGACATGAAATAAAAAACCCTAATACCTCAGTCCTGCCTTTGACACCGGCATGTTTTGTTAGTATAGTGACCAAATCACTCCCTCATCCATGATACTTTCCTATTAATAACATTCTACTCTGAATAACTAACATCGTTCTTTTATTGCCATGATTTCTGACTTCCTCACAGTAAAAATATGAACTGAAACACTCACTCCAGAAGTGGTCAAAAAATACTAGTTTGGTACAATATTGCAGGTAGTAAATCTTTTCATAGAGGAAAATTAATCCCTCTACTTGTTTAGAGAGACACGTATTGCAAAATAGAATCACAACTGTAAGTGATAAGCAAATCTCCACAATTGATATCCTTGCCTGGTTTCAACAGAAAGCAGAGTTACATGGTGCAAGGAAATCTGCTGCGTTCATAGAAATACCAACCATTACGGAGATTACATCACTAGGATGCAGCATATCAACAGAGAAAGGAGAGAGAATCTTCATTAACAACATCTCAATTAAATGGGATATGCAGGGTCGATCCTGGGCGTATTGACTTCAGTTGTGTTTACTCAGTACGGACTTCAGGGAGAAATGCAAGTCCAGTTTGAGGTCTCTGTCATTGACAGTTCTGCTCTCCTAGTGGCGCAGAACTTTATCTGAGGAGGCAAAGCTTGTCTAGGCAAGCACTTCCTTGAAGCTTAGTCAGAGGGAGTCAAGACACCTAAGGTCTCCAAGATCTACAAGAAACGTCAACACATTCAGCTTCAAGTACAACGCATAAACCTTTCCATTTGCTTTCTCTAACAGAAACATAAGATGATATGCACATTTAAAGAAAGGAATAAAAAGCCTTACATACTTTACATCCGGCATATATATAACTGAACTACTTGGACACTCTGACAGTAGTGGTGATAGAGGCTTAGTGAAGCCAGAGGGGCTGCAGCTCAGGGTCAGGCAGTGCTCTATGGGTCCTCAACCACGCAACCAGCGCCATCAGACACTTTCCCAGGTGTTTGGGAATACCTCCTGCCCTGAGAAGCCCTTACACATTGGGCAGACTTCCCTTCCTGAGCCATGATAGAGTGCCTAAGTTCATTAGCCAAGCTCAAAAAATGATGCCTTTGGAGGAACCAGTCATCTTGAGGCTTATGGTGGTTTGATCACATTCCAAAAACCCTAGAAATCATCTTCCTAATTTCCTCTGCAGCACCATCATAGTTGGTTTGGGTGATAGGATTGACTACTTGGGCAAATGGTGGTAACAAATCAATTCTAGGAGTAATAGACATCCTCTACTATATTCCTGGTGATTGCCTCTTAGAATTTAGAATGGGATTTGCACTGAGTGAGCTCATATACCTCCAAAGACAAGGTAAATCGTGCAAGCAAGAACCCAATACTAAATCAAATCACCAACACCCCATCCTCCACCCCTTGCCCCCCAATCTGCAGTACTTTAATCAGGATGTGAAGGAACACAGAGTCCTTTATGGCAAATAACCAACTGCATTTTGTAGCTTTCCAGAAAGCAAATACATAGTGTGTTAATAAGGAGGTGGATACTGGTTGTCTCAGAATCCCACCTCCTAAGTCATCTATGCTCCATCCTGCAGCGTGTTCTTAGCTTTGCTGCTCTGGTGTGCAAGTATGACCCCACTTTAGGTGTCTTGCAGGAGCAGGTCAGTTAAGTTGTACCTAGTCTTTTCTGTGGTGTCCAGCAATATGACCAAGAATAATGGATGTAAACTTGAACACAGGAAGTTCCACCTCAACATGAGGAGGAACTTCTTCACTGTGAGAGTGACAGAGCACTTGCCTGGAGAGGTTGTGGAGTTTCCTTCTTGGAGAATTTCAAAACCCACCTGGATGCGTTCCTGTGTGGCCTACCCGAGGTGATCCTGCTTTGGCAGGGAGGTTGGACTCGATGATCTCTTGAGGTCCATTCCGACCCCTAACATTCTATGAACCTACAAATCTATGAATAATCAGTTCTCCCACCCCCTTCAGAAGGAGAATTGATAAAATTGCATACTATGCAATCTAAATAAAAGTGGTCATTTTTTATTAAGCTCAAACTTGCCATCAGGCAATGAAATAAAAGCAAAAAAGGAAAGCAAGATATCACAGAAAGTATTTCACTGTCATGGCCAGCTGAGCTTAAGGTCATGTATGCTTTCACTGACTTGGTATGTTCTGAAGAAGGAAGAAGTTTACAAGTTTGTCCCGCTCACCGTGTGACTCGGCTCAGGCTGCTCCACCCTGCCTCACGGCAGCATGGAGCCTGCCAAGCCTGCTGCTGAGGTTCCCTCCCCCTTCTCTGGGACCAAGAGTGCAGGATAGCTACCCTGTTTCTCCCCTCTGTGCGTTTCCAGCACCATGATAAAGTATTTTGGGGGTCATTTTCTTTTTTTCTTCTTCTTTTTTTTTTCCCTGTATTCTGAATTATTTCCTATTCGTCGTTAGAGGATGTATATATCCAGTCTTTACAATTTATTCCTCACTCACAAGGGACTACCAGATAAAATAACGCAAACTAAGGAACATATGCCAAGTATCTGTCCCAATAGTCAAAGTGAGTTTCACCATGGACTGCAAAGGGACTTGGCCCTATTTCTGCAGATATGGAAAACATTACTGAAGCTTTAGAACATGCCTTGGGCTCTGTCCTAACCTCTATTGAGCAGCTATAGGAAAAATGTAGGAAACATAAATTTATCCCCTGCATATGAGCCAGGGAGAGAGGCTTGTCCAATGAACCATCTATGACAGCACATTTTGAAGGTGTCATACTTTGCCCAAACTATTAGAAGATATAAAATGCACACATTAACAGTTATAGCCAGTCGGGAAAGGTGGGCTCCTTGTGGATGAGCACAATACGTCCTATAAAGGTCTGCAAGCTGTGAACCATCCTAACGGGAGCTGACAACATCTCCAAGGCAGAGCAAACATTAGTCTGTGCTCTTGCTGTGTACTCCTAGGCATGTGAAGCTCATACTTCATAATTATCTGAGGTGATTTATTCTCTCGTTATCATCATAGAAGCTAAATCAAGAGAAAGGTCATTAAAAAGGTCCAGACTTTTGCACATTACAGAAGCCTGGCTTGGATATTCTGCTACGTATGAGTTGTACAGCTTCTTTGCTCTGTAGTCTAAGCAGAAATGGACTTGGCAAAGGAGAGGATCTAATCAACTTTATTTGTACTTCATCTCCTCTCACAGAAACTGTGAACATATGTCAAATCAAGCAACCACAGAAGTGTTCAGGATCGTGGTTTTCATCTTTTGTGGAAAAAGAACAGATGGAAGACCAAGTAACCACATTTATTCCATTGTACGTGACTTTCTATCATGAGTGTATAAGAGGTTAAACATTATCTTCCTCCTGTTTTTTGCCAGTTCAACTTTAAGGAGTTTGATGTGGAATTATTTTTAAAGAACTGTGCATGAGACTGACAAAACTAGCTAAGCAATAGAAAAAAAAAGCCCACTACAGTGTTGGGGCACTTAACTGAAGTAAATGCAAGGCTTAAAGTAGATGAGAATTACTATGGTGTAATGCAATTTTGTTATGGGAGGGAGGTTAAAGTCTCACCATATGGTTTGGCCTTATTTTAGAGAGTGATGTACATAGACACCGTAATTTCATACACAACAAGAGAAAAGGGTGGTTTCTGCATAATAATATGTCACTTCCTTCTATCCCAGACTGTGCTGTATTCCGACCATTCTGGCACGGCCTTTCCTGGTGCTGAAATTACACAACCCCTTGATAGTGCATGTGAAGGATTTAGCTATGTTTGGTGTTCAATATAAAGATCCAGGCATGTTATTTTGCCATGGTAAATTTAGATCAGAAGAACGGATTAGTCATGGCAAAAATGTTAAGTGTAAATGAAACTCAGCAAAAGCTATGGTCTTGTTTTCTAGTAATTTAGTGAGGGCTGTGCCATTCTATTTATCAGAGAGCATTTTGCTGGTGATTGTATTTCTGTTGGTTTTGCTTTTAAACATGAGGGCAGCTAAGAGTGTGATGGATGAGGCAGTGTTGGAACTGAAGGGAAGCAAAGATCACTGTAAGAGTAGCGTATATCTGAAAAAGATATTTATTATTTACATCCATATTGTCTCAAAATTGCGGCCAAAGACCAGGAGTTCATAGCACTTTGTGATGAACATGGCAAAGACCATCAAAAACTTAGAAATTAGGTATAAGATGAGAGGGAGCACATGGCTTTAGGCAGATAGACATAATTATATAAAAAAGGAGTGGCACTGACCCTGTTCCTCAGAAGCATTTCCAGCAGACCAGCAGTCTGCTCTTCAGAAAAGGTTGAGTGGCATAGAAAGATAAATGAGAAGCAAGATTTTGAAGGAGAATTATGAAGTAAAATGGTGTGAATGTTTCTAGTGCAGAGCATGAATTAGTCAGAAATAACTCCAAACATATGCAGACCACGGCTGGTATTTCCAGCATGGGAACCCATGACCTGAGCCCTAGGACATAGCATGGCCTGAGCCCTGAACAGCCACGATTGTCCTCAGCTGATACGAGGGAAGAGTTATTTTCATTTTCCTGGGTGAAGGTCAAGAATCTCCAAGGCAAGTGGTATTGCGATGAGTGCACCCATTAAATTTAGCATCGCACATAAGTGCAAAACTCCCGTTTTCCTGTTGTGAAATTTACTTTCTGTTTGGAACATCTATGCCCAAAGCAAACTTTGTGAAGTTCATGGAGTGATGCTGTTTATTTTTGGTCTGGGAGATTCAAGTAAAATGCTCAATACTTGCGAAATTTTTATGCTCGACAATTTTATTTGTCTTCCTCTGTTTTGGTTGTTTTTATTTTTTTNATTGACATAATTTCTTGTGGTTTAGTTCTGCAGTACTGATTTAAGAGCTTGTGTAGTACTGAAATTTTGGAAACTTTGGCTTCTCCTTAGAGCAAAGTCTTATATACAAGAATGTGGTAACACTAATCTGATTAATTTGTTTCATAGTTGTTGTCATCAACTTATCATCCTGCACCTTGAACTGGTAGACAGGTATGATTAATAAAAATTACTTCTATCTCAAAAATTGGAATACAATTCCTTGACAAAGAAACTGCATGAACAGGACTTGTCTTACTAATTCCATTTCTGGAAGAGCATGTCCCTTTCCACTGACTGTAAAAGGGTCTGGCTGACAGGCTGGAACAAGATGCCTAACTCTAATCCACTAAACTAAGGTGAGATTAATTCCTTTGTTTATGGATGATGCACTGTTTTTTTCTATCACTGGAAACAAGGTCTACCTTAAAATGACCCCTGAGACTGACCTCTTTGTTCAATACCAGGAGAGCTGACGGGGTTTAAAGAGAGATGAAGCCACTGAGACATCATGAAAACCCTAACAAGTGGGCATTTAAATTTCTCATTATGTACCCTATAAAATGTGAAAGAAAAAAATAATAATTTGATTTTCAGGACATCTAAGTTAACAGCATTGTTAAGATGGACTTCACAGAAACAGTGTACACATTAGGAGGTGATATACCAGGGATCACCTATTTCACCTAAGTGATGTGACATCCCCCCACAGTGCCTTGCAGGTTACTCAGGGTACCTAGTACAAT
>WEIS01084996.1:300-10322 GCA_013389965.1 Todus mexicanus
CTTTAGAATTACTACTTTAATTTGTAATTTAGTTGGGACAAATCCAGCTTGAGGAGCTCAGACATTCCACACGAGTTGACAGTAAAGTTTTTATTTCCTATACACGAGTTGATCAATTTATCATGAATGTAGGTAATAAGATGACTTTCCTAATCTCCTCAGGGCAGCAAAAAGCAATTAGCCACTGTGCTATATATAAACAAAAGAACTGTGAAGTCTCCTAACTTATAATCACATAAATAATGAGGAGCTTGCTGATAAAATGAAGGAAGATAGAATACCAGATTCTTTGTAGAAATTTCTAAGCAGCTGTTCATTGACCAAAATGGTGACTGATGTGTAGACTCCGTTAACGTGCGGTCCCTAATCAGAGGGCGGATAGATGAATAAATTACATCCCTGCGTCTCAAAGGAGATGAATTTCAAGGGCTTGTGATAGTTACAGCACTCATATATAAATGCAGATCTAAATTGCCCTTTAAAAAAAAAGATTTATGAAGATACTTAAAATCTCAGTCATCAATGAGATACTTAAAAAATCCAAGTGAATTAAAAGGACAGCCTGGGCCAGAGTAGTGTCTTTGCTTTCTCTAGATACAATACAAAGGATAGTTGGACAACTACCACAGATGTTTCCTATTTCCATATACCTCTGCTTTCGAATCTCCAACCACACTTAAGGTATAGCTTGGCTGAGCCTTAAAGTATTACAGCATCATCTCTCCTTTAAGTAATCATGCACGTTCAGAACATTTTTAATTAGAGTTTTGATGTATCCTTCAGTTAGTAAAGAATAAGGCTTTATGTTGCTTATTCCTTTTACGGCTGTGTAGAAGTACACTGTGAGGATACAATGGGTTGATGGATTTTTTTGCTTTGTTCTTTCGAGTTAATCTGAGATGTGGGTTAAATTATTCACTTTTTCACTGAATGTATAATTAACTATGACTTATACTGAGATTTCATTGCATGGTAACATAATGCCAGTTATTTTTATGTAAAACATATGTTTTTCATAGAGGTTTAGATAGTTGTGGGTTGCGGTTAGAGATTTTTACCATGCAGTTATATCTTGGATTTATGTAATAGCTTGTTCAGATTTTTTTATTTTTTTTTAAATTTAAGCTGTGTCAGAAGAGATAAAGCCTGAATTTCAGGTATTACGATTCTTTAGGGAAATCCAGTCCATAAAGATTTTCCTCTTCGTTTTATTACCTTTTGCTGTAAATGTAATTTATATTCTATAAAAAATAAAATAGATATATTAATTCCTAGGTTATTTTTTTTGCCAGGTATTTTAAAGTAATAAACAGGTAGAAGTGAAATTTGAACAGAATCCATAGTGCTTTCACTTTTCCTTTTTAAAGCTTTTATAATAAAATGGAACTTCAGCTTTTATCATAAGGAAAGGTGACCTTTTAAAAACCAAAGTAGGTAAATAGATCTTAGGCTAGCTGGTGTGAAGAAAGCTCTTAAAATGGAGCAAAATTCAGTGGCATTGTGGAATCTAGTGCAGCTTATACGGTCTGCAAGCTCTTTTTGTGTTAGTGTGCTGTTTGGTCCTTTCTGTGACTGAGGGGCTGTGAGCATCCTGTGAGACCAGCTGACCACTCGGCATATCTCTATTTTTCCATGAGCCATGAATGTGTAACACTGCTTTTTGAAATGGAGTATTAGAAGTCTGGGAATGTGTGAGAAACTGAAAAACTGCAGAGACAGGGAAAACTAGGTGATAGAACAGGAAGACCCAGCTATTGTGGTGAAACATCAGAAATGTTAAACTCTTACCTCACACTCACACAGGTTAATTTCAGCTTTACATCTATGACCCAGAACATCAATTTATAATCTTATGTCCATAAATCCACTTATTTAACTGAGGACTTTGGGCCTGGTGTTACTCTGTCAATTTATACTGTCAAAAAAGTCTGTGTGAGGCTATTAATGAAATCCCAATGATTTTCTTGTAGGTTACTGGACTCCCACATTTGGCTCAGAATCTTGCAGTTAAAAATTGTTTTCATCTACCTTTAATTCAGACATAATACTTCTTTAATAATAGTCTTCAATTTAGGGTGAAAGCCTTACACGGTAAAATATATTTATTGTTTCATAGATAGAGAAGCTACATCCAAGGAGTTCTGAGTGATTTGCCCGAAGCAAGATGATGATTGTCAGAGCTAGGACTAGAAAGCAGAGGAACACAGCTCCCATTCTCATGCTTCATCTACTGCATGCAGTGACCCATCTGCATTTTCTTACACGTTTTTCATATATATACCAGGGGAAGACTCACTATATAGTTCTTGATAGTTACACTAAAATGTACGTTTGTTTTTAAGTCGTAATCTGTCAATACTTCAGTGTAACAGACCATGTTCTTATTTCAGCGTCATGTAATGTGAAGCACTGTCTCGAGGAATTAAAAGATATGAGTTTTCTTTAGGGAAAAAGTGCTTTAATCAGGGAAGACTCACTGTTCAGAAAGTCAGTTTTATTCTTCTTCCTATAGTGAGATGGAAATATCATTTCACTGATGAGAGTTCTCAAAGCAGAATATCACAAAACTATCTCCAGAATGAATAAACATGTATTGACTTTAAATGGTGGTGATGTCACACAATAAAGGACTCATCTGTTACGCTATGAAATATTGGATCTATACCCAGGAAAGGTGGTTTCAAAACACAGAGGCAAGCATCAGCCAGTAATAGAACATTTCTAGTAATTTTCTGTCAAATGATCTGTGCTTTATTTCATTATTCAGTTCTAAACTGAGCTGGAATAAGACACTCCTCCCCACACACCCTCCAAAAAAATCCTAAACCAAAACCCAAACCAACCACAACAAAGAACCCACACCCCAAATCAAAAAAAATCGGAGTAGCAAGATAAATGAAGGACTGGTAGGAATACAGCAATAGCTTGAACATCTGTGAGAGATTAGTGGAGAAGTAATGACAAAGGTGTAAACAAAAATACAGTAAGGTATGTTTTAGAATAGAAGATGAATGTACATGACACTGCAGTTTGAAAGTTATCACTGATACAGAGCTCTTTGTGTGTGGATCTTAAAGTCTCTTGCAAGAAATGGCTATATATGCTTATCTATTGATAGCATATATGTTGAAAGTCAGGAAAGAAAAAAAAACAAACAACCCCAGGACACACTGTGACTTAGCAAAAATAATTGGATAGGTGTCCTTTTTGTTAGTCTTACCTGCTAATCAGGAGATGTCACCAGCTCCTCAAGAGCCCCCACTGAGACAGAAGAGGCTTTTGCCTGGATGTTTACTAAGCCATAAGAAATAGACCAAAAAGGTACAGTATGGGGAATTTCTGCAAAATGCAAAGATAGAAATGGAACTGCTGAATCACCAATCATATTTTTGCTCTGAGGTGGAATCTGGAACACAGACATAATATGAAAGAAGTGCATGCTTAGAAAGTTATTTGGAACTTTAGGTGGATTTCCAAGCCTGAGGTATAGTGTCTGAAACAATTAATCATTCGTTTTGGGTGTAGAAAGCAAAGAGCAGCAGCTCTCACTGATAGTTCTTCTGGCAGACATTTGGATGAATACAACTGAGAGAAGAAAAAGCCCCCAAAGCAACATGAAGGCTGGATAAAGAAGCTGAAGTACATGACGATCAGGTTCAAGAAGCAGTGAAAAGAACTGCCAGCTCCCATATGGCTGATGATTCGTCCCTTCAGTCTCCCCCTCTGAGCGCTGTGCTTGTCACTCAGAAAAGCTCAGCCTCCTCCACATCACCTCCAGTGAGTCTCAGGTGAATGCCTGAAGTGAGGGGTACAGTGCTTGCCGGGGCTGGGCTGAGTGGCAGCTCTCTAGCTGTTACTCAGTTCCTGTGTGCCAGTGCTGCTCAGCAGGCATGAGCCTGGCTCAGTTGGGAAGCTCTAACTGGGCTCAATGCCCATTCAGTAGGAGGGTCAGGATATAGCACTAAACATTCATTGACGTTCTTGCTTAAGAGAGTAGGAAGTGGTTTCTACATTCTTTATTTATTTATTTTTGTTGCTGTATGCTGTGAGGATGCCAAAAAGGGCAGATTATTGTGGTTGATTTCTGTTTGCCATTATGATAAATCACTGTTTGCAGTTTGTGGTAGCTGTAGCTCATTTTTTTGTAGCCCACAATGTCAGTCTACTTTCCACCATTTCCTATTGCCTGCTTACAGTTCACTGTTTCCATTTCCTATCTTTATGGATTGTAATAAATATGCTTGTTCCAGGTCCCTTAACCAAGCTGCATCTCATATCCAAGCTAGTGTCTGTTATGACTAAATGTGGAATATCAGTATGAAGGAAGACTGAATATCAGATCTGGATGCTCTTGGTAGAACTGGGCAAAAATATAGTAGATAGTGGATAGGCAAGCTTTTGGGAGATAATCATAAATGTTTTCTTTGTAAGCTCTGAATTCCTCAGTAGGAAAGGGCCTGAAGTGTATTAACAGATTGTTGAATTACCGTAATTGTAGTTGTAAAGAGCACTAGCAAGATCTTACTTGGAATACTACTGGATAGGTGAGCTGAGTAGAGGATATTCTGAAAAGACCAGCTGTAGTCAACAGAGCATTTCATCTAAGTGGAATTTAGAAGAGTTTTACTTCAGCAGATTGGAAGCTAAAAGGGCCTATGAATTCACTGTCTCATTGCTTTGAGAGGTTCTGAAAGAATGAAAATACTACTTAAGTAAAGACTGACGTGCAAACAGAGAGATATAAAGTAGTCCTGGGTGAATTTAAAATGAATTAGATTAAACTGGATTGGGGCAATAAAAAAAAAAGAGAATAGTTTTAGGATGGACCTTGACCATTTTAATAACATTATCTGATGACACATGTGGTATCTGTGGGCAGAAGACCTACTGTATCCCAGTGGGTACTCAGCAAGCAGAAAAAGGCTGTAGCTCACCAAGAAGTTCTGTCTGAAGTTCTTCATCCTACATAGGGAAGAAATAAAAAATTAAGATAGTTACAGTGTTCTTTCATAATTTCAGCATTTAGAAAGAGTTTGAAGTGCTCCCTCATGAGACCTGTTAAGGAATATAATATATGCTGTGAAAATACATCTTTGCTACTCTTGAGAGGATTTTCCATCATATGACACTAAAAATATCTCTAAATCCACAGTTGATGAGTTTAATTACTCATCAGCTCTTTACATTACAATTCATTACCCTGAGGTAATAAAGATAAAATAAAGCATTTAGATGCCATTGTGCCATTGTTACAGTATGTTCAGCAGAATGTCTCTAATCAATGCTGCTTGTGTTTATGCAGCATAATTAATAGAAATATGAGCACTGTCCTGAACAAACCAATTTTAACAGGTGCCTGAGCTGCTGCTTGTCTTTCATTTTCTATTACTTCTCTGCAAGGAAGGCTAGTTAAATTACAGGAATGTAATGAATGATATTTGCTGATCATACATTTTAAAGTCCCATTGTAATTATCTCTGATTATTTTATTATATATTAAAAATATGCCCTAAATCAGGATAGTTCTGGCTATAGTCCATTCTGTACAATTTTTGATAGTAAAATTTTGACAGTTTGAAATCAGTTGAATCATTTAATTCTTAGCGAAAGACTACGTACAGTGATTTAATACTGTTTAAATAATCCATTTTAGAAATTAATTTAAACTTAACTTTCTTGAGTGTAATTGCGTATACAAGAGACAAATGTTTATTAATATCTTTTTTCCTTTTCAGTCAGGAGATCACTTTATTAGGTAGAAACTTTCCTGTCGTAAACAAAGTCTTCACTTTTTAGGGCAATGTTCTTGCTGTTACTCTCAGCAAGAATGTGCTTACCAATTAAAGACTGACCTGGTCTACCCTTTGTGCTGTTTCATGCACTGTTATTATATACCATTTAGTCTGTCACTTCCAGCGCTGGAATCAATATCTGTGATCACACTCAAGGATGTTACATGAGTGTGTGACCCAGATACAAAAGTCTAGAAGAATCCCCTGACAGTTTGAAGAGCCTCATATCTTGATTTATTTTGCACTAGGAAAAATGTTTGCTAGAACAAGTTGAAGGCTTTGTAACTTCCCCCTAAAATCATGGGCTAGTTTCTCTAATCCAGGCTCCTGACTTACTGCATGTTGAACATGTTTTAGGGGGCTTCATTGAAGCAGAGGGGAAGTGACCTCATTGCAGCAGTCCGTAAAAGGTCACAACATCCCTAAGAGATTTATTTTTCAAGGTTTTGCAGCGTGGCTCAATGTATGACACAAAGCTGATGTATACTATGTGTGGTAGGTTAACCTTCGCTGAGCGCCAGGTACCCACCAAGTTGGTCTCTTGCTTCCCCCCCCCCTCCCTCAAGACAAGGGGGAAGAGAATAAGATAGAATCAGCCTGTGGGTTATGACAAAAATGGTTTAATAGGA
This sequence comes from Todus mexicanus, assembly GCA_013389965.1. Taxonomy (NCBI): domain Eukaryota; kingdom Metazoa; phylum Chordata; class Aves; order Coraciiformes; family Todidae; genus Todus; species Todus mexicanus. The sequence continues at coordinate 6,722 of WEIS01084996.1, forward strand.
AAAAAAAGAAAGCAAGGGCGCGTGTGCAAAGTGAAGCAAAGCGAAACACAGAATTTAATCTCTGCGTCCTATAAGAGGCGATGTCCATCCTCTCCCATGAAGCAGGGCTCTGATACGCATAGGGTTGCTGGGGGGACAAACATCTCTCACAGCAGATGCCCCCCTTCCTCCCTCTTTCCTCAAGCTTTTATTACTGAGCTGACATCACATGGTATGGAATACCTCTTTGGGCATTTGGGTCAGCTGTCCTGACTGTGTCTCCTCCCAAAATCTTGTCCATCCCATCCCCTTGGTGCTGTGCCCGCCCTGCTCAGCAGTAGTCACAACACTGGTGCCTGATCAACAACCTCACAGCACAATAAGAGCTGCTATGGGAACACAAACTCTATCTCAGCCGAACCCAATACACTATGGAAAACACTGGAAGTGAGCTGACTCCTGTGAGTCCTAGTCCCTATTAAAGACAAAAGAGGATGTACTATATATTTGGGATACAGTATTTATTATAAAACTCTAATTGATCTCTTAAAGTTCCTAGCCTGTTTTATCTGTATGTTGTATATTGTGCTCTTTCATTAAACATTTTCATTGAAACAAGGTAAGTAGTCCAGTTTGGGTTACATAAAAGGATAACATTGGCAGTGACAAGAGTCTCTGCCTCTGCCTTTCTCTGTGATGTACTCGTACTGAAAGGCCATCATTCTGCAGTCTGAAGTGTTGTAGGATGTGGAGAAAATCTGGAATATACTTGATGTAGCTGACATAAGAGTGTGTTATTTTGGGACAGTGCTATGGTTTAATTTATCTCATTTAATTTATTTAATGAAGTCAATATGCTGAATTATCTAAGCTAGATCTCAGAGAGCTTGGCTAGTTACTGGAAGTTGCATAGCTGTGTATGGGGTCATACAGGCTGAAGGGACACTTCCTCTCCAACTGCTCAACTTTTGGTAGTCAAGTCAGTTCAGTCTGAGTTATCTGGATATTTTTATAGGACATCAAACTTTTGCTGTTAAGCATTTACTGTCTTTTGCATAAATGACTAATTCTTATCCCCAGGAAGATTCTTCCATGGCCCAAATCACAATTACAAAATAGCTTAAACTGGAATCCTTCAATTTCTCGTTTAATACACTCCAAACTTTGCTATTTCAGTTGTATGCCCTACTTCTTGTATCAAAGGTAATACATATATTGAAGTAAATTTATCCAGACACCGTAATAAAGAAGTTTTAGTGCATGACTAAATGCTACGATTTCATATATTGGCCTCTAATATTTTTTATCAGGAATAGGTTTAAGAATTGTTGAAGTTCTTGAGTTTATTCCATGAGGTTTCAAGAACAAATAGAACTCGGCTACAGACTGCATTGTCTTTTCTTCAAGAACAGTATCTCAAGTGAATTATTTAGTTTTGGAAGTGAAATATTGCATGAACAGTGCCTCCAGAAAATAAGGACATAAGGTTATTGGCACAAAGGTCAGGACAAATGCAGTGCTTTCAAACCATCAATGAGCTCGGTCATTCATGAGCTTTCTTTTCAGCAGGGGTTAGATTCTCTAGCCTCATATCACATGCAACTGGCAAACAGTAAATGTGGCTACATTGAATTATTCTGTCCTTGTCAACTGAAACAACAGTTTTTGTTTAAAGTTTCCTATTTCTGCTGTAGGGGAAAAAAAAGAAAGCGAAACCCCCAAAGAATAAACCCAGTGTTTCTATGTCTGAGCCCTGTTTATATTGTAGAAATTCTTGATTTGTTGGTATCTTGAAATTAGTATCCTTCTGACTGCAAAAGAGCATGGTGTTTTGGTATAGATACTACTTTAAGCAAGAACAGACACATTGTTTAAAAACGAAATGAAAGATGAGCTCCTTAGCAACGGAGCACATTAATGCTAAACGCTAAAATTTGTATGAAACTGGTATAAATTAGCCAATATTAGACTGTACAATCACGCTTTCCTTTTGGTTGCTGTGATGTTACAGTCTAAGTGCTTCAGGCCGTGTGTATAATGCAAAGCCTCTTCTGTAAATTCATTTTAGGTGACAGTGTTTTTAACAAGTGACAGTTCTAAATATAGCCTGATGAGTAAAAAGACATTGCCCTTAGGTTGGGCTGATCACGTTGCCACAGCTTGTTTTGTTTTTTTTTCCTCTTCTCTATTACAAGTTCAAATACCAAAAATAAAAAATAAACAAAAGGAAAGCTATTTCTCTCCGGGGTGTTGCTCATTGTTACAAAGAATGATGAAGCCTTATGTCAGGGTGACACAGTTTTGTTTCAGGTTATTTTTGCTCACGTTAGCATGCATCTTTCAAAGCACAGTTGGAAATGAAGTGTTCTATTGTACGGATGATAAAAAATACAGGTTTCCCATGTCCATGTGTTTACTGTGTATACGATGGAAGGATGAGGAAAACACACCCTGGGTGCATGCATCGTGCCCCTGAACAACATGGGCTTTAAAAGGGACAGGCTTCAAGGTAATGACTTAAAGAAAGAAAAGATGTTTCTAGCCATGCAATTAATTTCTGCTTGACAAAAGTGAACAGCACTCAATGTTTTGGATGTGTTGGGGAATTTTCAAGACAAAGCAGTCTGGTACTCTTAATTTGGGAAATGGCTTGATGTGTTAGTGCGTAGGTTTGCAGTTTTCCAGGTTTAGAAGATGTAACTGGACTTGCATTTAATCTCTAGGTGGGTATGTGTGTTCTGGTTTGCGATTTGAACATCTGCATTTAAAGACTATTTCCTGTTTAATCGCATTTCGGCATTTAACTATAATCCTCTGAAGAGGCTATGTAAGAAGCCAGATTTTTTAATGAAAAACAACAACAAAAAAACCCCTTTGTATGTTCATGACTGTGAACATATGATGCAAACAGGCCTTCACCACTCTGCCTTCTAATTATGTGCATTCATCTGTGTTCGTGGAACTCGGTGGCGATGCCAGAAATAGTAGTAATGGTAAACTATTTCCAGTTCATCATCCTAAGAGCAGGAATTCGTTCGCTGTCAAAGTACATTTTTTAGTAAGTATCCATATTAGCCTACTGAGCTGTAAGAGAGGCTCTGAGGAGAGCCCCTGTCATGTCCTGGCAGAGCTGAAACGTGGTCATTCCCTTCAGAGCTCATCAGAGATGCCTGTGCAGATCTGCAGGCTCCTGCCTCCACGTCCATTTATTTGGAGTCTGTCCATTGTGAGTTGTAGCCTCATATGAAATGTTTTATATGTGGCTCACAGAAGAGGGGGAACCAGCTGCTCTAGAGTTACAGGGGTTATTTCCATCAGAAGCGAGCTCAGGGCAACTCCTGTTGGCCTGGCTGGGATGTGGTATTTGATTCATCTGTGAAGTACATAGGCTAGCCTGTAGCTCAGCAAGCCCCAGCTGGATTTGGGCTGTGGTGCTACATCCCCCACTGCCATGGCTGGGAGGCGAGAGCCTGCATCTCTCCTCAGGGTCTGCAATTGCATCTCGGTGCTTGTGACCTGGCTGAGCACGATGGGAAGCTGAGGCGTCCCGTCCCTCCTGCGGGCTCTGCCTCTTTGCCATCGTTTCCATGGCATTTTTTCTCCCCCAGAGGCCGGGGCCGCG
>WEIS01085027.1:0-18679 GCA_013389965.1 Todus mexicanus
CAAGAGCTTTTGTTAAAGAGCAAAAGTACTTGTGTTAGTCTGTCTGTGGCAACATGTGCTTGAATTGTATCTCATTTTTCTGTGTGAGATACCCAGTATCTTGGCATTGGGACTATATTTCTACTGCTATCTAGTTTGGTCTGAGTTGGCCTAAACCTTTGCCCAAGAACTGTATTCTTTCTGTGTCCTTTGTGGGTTATGTTGCCACTGTTCTCAGTGTAAGCCATGAGCTGGTGGCATGCATTTCTTCTGCAGTGTAGGTCAACTTCTGTATGAAAAACCCCCACACAATTTTGTATTATTATTTTCTATGCTATCCTAGTCCTAGTGACTCTGCCTCTTTCAAGAACATGTCCACTAGCTGAACACTTCTAATGGAGGCACTTTGTTTTAAGTTAGCCACAAGAAGTTCCTTTGAGTTTGAAGAAAATCTATGAGACGTAATACGAATACAACATGGTGATGCCTGGGAAGAGCTCTCCTGGGACAGGACAAAGATTTCCCTGACCCAGTGGCCTGGCAGCACCACTGGCCATCAGCAGATGACTGGGAAAAAATTATTAAGACTAGGGCAATGGTATAGCAGCTTTTCCTTTACATAGTTACCTGACCTCAAGTGACTGCTGCCCCAGGACTTCCTTCACCAAAAGTGAGTCTTGCAATTTGATAGCTTTGGGTGGCTTTTTTCTATACTTGTCTAATTAGTTTTTTGAGCCTGTATAAATGTCCAGCAAGCACAACATATTGGCACTGGGAGTTTGATTACTTAACTACATGTGGCATGAGGAAATAATTCTTTGCTTTGGGTGTCTTTCATTTAATCCCACAACAGAAAATAAATGATCCGTTTCTTCCCTGTTCACCTTCTCCTTGCTACTCAGGCCTACTCTACAGACCTCTGCTATGCCCTTTTCCTTTTACCTCTGTGGTCTTCCTCACTGCTCCTCAATAAATGAAGGAGTTCACTACCAAGCAACACAGATCATCCTTCCCACCAAAATCCAATGGCCTACCCATGTGACACAGGAGAGCACAGTGCAGCACATCTCGCTTTGGCTCAGAAGGGCATGGTACATCCTCAGGGTATGACATGGCACAAACCCATGCAGAGACACTATGTAGCATCCCCAAAGCAATACAACCAGGTTAGCACTGCCTCTCACAAGGGCTAATTAACTCAGGACTAATTAATAGTATCATACCACACTGACACACTCATCCAGATCTTGTTCTATAGCTGCTTGTTCGGGGATCTCCTCACAGTGTGTCTTTCAGTATAGATACATCCTCACGACACTGCCTTGCATGTAGCACAGAAACTGTGGGGGTGACACTGTAGACTTGATTATCTGCTCATTTACAGTACTTCTAGCTCTGAGAAACTCTCATGAAGTTATTGGACTTACAGTGGTATCTCACCAGTGCAATAAAGGAGAAAAATCAAGCACAGAAAGCATGTGTATGCATACACGTATGCATGCATGTGTGTACAAATGTGTGGCCTATAAAAAAGCCCCACAATATTAAAGTCATAAATTCAATAAATCAGAAGACTTTTTTCACAACTGCCTGCACATAGGGTAAAGATCACTCACTGATGTGCTCACGCACTCAAGTTTCCTCAGGACTGCAACCTCAGCGGATGCATGAGGAGGACATCAACCATACAATGAACAGTAGCCTAATATTTTCCTTTACCTGAGGTGCTCAGCTGGCAGCTCTAGACACTGTTTGCTGCACACTATTCAAACCCACCTCCACAGACAGAATTATTAATGTCCCCCAGACATGTTTTTGGTGCTGTTACCCACGGGATCAGTGCAGTGCACAATCGGCACAAACAAATTTGTTGGCTCCCTGCAACCTGGGAGCTGAAGGAAACAGCCTTAGCTGAGGCCACAAGTAGGCATTCCCAACTCCCTTTTGACTTGCAACCACTAAATTTTTTCTACTGAAGGAACAGACCATGTATAGTTAATTTAAGCCTATCGAAAATACGTTTTTGTTTCCCTTTTGCCTACCACTGGTATCTATCCCTTGGCTCAGCCAAGACCAGTCTCCTCTACTTGCCTACTGTTTATCCTTGAGTCCTACAGCCTAGGCCCATTTACCATCTTTGAGAGCCCTCATGTCTTTCCTGAGTACCATTTTCCTTTGCCCATACATCCCTAGGGTCATTTGAAGGCAGTAGCCAAATGTACTCTTTTAGCTTTAACCAACATCCATGTTTAGAATCATAGAATCATCTAGGTTGGAAAAGACCTTCAAGATCATAGAGTCCAACCAGTAACCCTACTCTACATGTCCACTGCTATATCATGTCCCTAAAATATATAATATATGAGATTATATATCCTATAAAAATATTATGTACATATATATACATATATATATGATATTATATATTATCAGATATTTTCTATCCCCAGCATCCCTCCCAGTATGAACACCCTCCTGGTCTTATTTATACATCAAAAGAACAGACACACACTGACATAATTTTCAAAACTGAGTTATATGTTGGCCCCTTGTAAGAGTTTGGGGTGCTGCAGATGGACCTTAGGAACAACTGCCACTGGAACGCAGCACAGTGCACCCCCAGGATGCTACTTCCCTGCACTAAGATGTTATATATTTAAACAATTTGAAGTTAATTAAGAGTATTGGCTTGGAACTAAATCTGGAATCTCACACATCTGTGTTCCCTTCCTAGAAAAGAGGCAGTTTAAAGAATGCCTGAAGCTAAACACATTATTTTGTACCTTGCTAAAAAGTTGAGGGTTTTTTCTTCTCTTTTAACCTACATTGCTAGATGCCTATGAACATCTTTTTAAAATGCAGGTTGATTTTTTAACTGATAATGAAAATTATTATTTTGTATGCAATTTAACTTCATCCTAACATCAGACTGCATAATTTAAAGTGAGTTTTCTTCATATACATAACATCATAACATTGCAAGAATCAAATTCTCTGGCGTATTTAAATGCCTGTTGGTGAGGGTTCGCTTTAGATCCAAATCTCCAGCGTCCCGAGCATGATACTTGAGCCTCATGATAGCTATAGACTAGTTTCAATGGAATCTCCTCCAGCAGGCAGGTTAGGTTTTGCTTACCCTGTTTTAAATCAGATATGCTATGATTTTTATGTCTGCTACGAAAATGACTTTGATCATACCTCTTCACGCCACTTTCACCTAAGCACTTTCAGGTGTTGCCAGCCCCAAATGATTTGTTCAAAGGTCTTAAAGAAAAGGCAAAAATTGCAACATCAGATTTTCAGACATACAGTTGTCAGCTCTGATTTACAATTTGCATTTGACATCATATTCATTATGGGCAACTGTATTTTTACTTACAAAACTGACACTTTTTGTTCCAAAACAATAAAAAAGTATGGATGGAGTGTTTATTTCTTTTCTTAGCTTATAGTGGCACAAGTGATATACCACAGTACTAATTGTACATCAGCGAAGGAACAACATGCTAACAGGTTTGGCACAAACAAAGGGAGGTACTTCTTCACGTATGGAGAAGTAAAATAAAGTCAGATGCTGATTGTGACTGGCCATTGTATTTTTGGTGTCCCTATCCTACCAGCCACTAACAGTAAGCTGTTCATAACGGCATGGAAACGGGCATCCCTTGAGCGCATGAAGTGGAGCATCTGTTTCCGCAGCTGCCAGTAAGGCAGTGTCACCTGTGCACCATTCCTACAGCTTCCATCATGGAGCAGCCTGAGAGCGCAGCAGCAGAGGCAGGGGCTTTGTTCCTGCTGAGGATGGTGAAAGCTGCTTGTGTGACTCTTTATCAGCATGATGAAATGATTTGCAGGCTGGGCCCAAACCCACATTCAGAAAGCGAGTGAGGAGCTGCGTGTGCTTAAAACTATCTTCATCATAAACAGAATCTTTCTCAAGACTAATCACACAGGAGGGGAAAAGGGAAATAATGGTTTACTGAAATCTTCTGCTATACATTAAAAATATAGAGCACAAGAAGGAACAGCTCGAGCATCTCTCCACAAAGTTAGGGGTTTAAGACCAAAACTCTCTGAGATGAAAAAAGGTGAGATCTTGGCCCCTTCCACACTCTCCAGAGCCAGTGGCTGAACAAGAGGCTGGAAAGGTGCTTTGGCCAGCAGGGCTGAGATTTCAGCATCGCTCATCAAGTGTGAATCTCGCCTACATCAGACACTGCTCAGTCTGGATATCGGCACTGATGCAGCCTCTCAGCAGTACATGTGAGCACGTGAGCATCCAGGCCAGGCATGGAGGAACACACATGTGAAGATGCTGCACCACATCCCTGTTACAAGTCTGAGCTAACATCATGGCTTGAGTCCTTGAATTTAGCAGCCTCCTGCTACCACCCTCGCACACCTCCACTGCTGCCCAGGTCTCTGTGGCTATTCTATCAAGGGGAGCCGGAGTTTTTGGCTGCGTTTCTGTGCAGTTCAATTAATATTTCTAGTTGCCATGGTCTCTACTTTCCACGAGGAGTGAGGAAAACAAGCTGAACCCCAAGTAAACCCTGCTGGTTTTGTTCAAGCGATAGTGTCTGCTCCACAGGACACAGAGGTTGAGAGGCAGAGCTCATCTGATACAAATAGTCATTCCTTAGTGTCATTGACCTGGCCAGGACTCCAGGAAAGAATGAGATATAGTGGTTCCAAAAATAACCTTTAAAAAGTCTCCTGGTAACTGTTAAGAAAGTACAACAGAAATGTAGTGATGTCCCCTTCCAAAAATATAATAGAAACTGAAGAAAGATGTTTCTTTTTTCTCCATTATTTCTCTCCTATGTCTTCCTTCCCTTCTTCTATGTCAGATGAGCCTATACTTACCAGAAATGAGTCGTTCAGCAGTATTTACTAATCCATTGAATGACCTGTTCCATGTAAAAAGGTGGGAACAGATCCCATAGGGTCGATCTTCTCCATAGGACCAGAGGCACATGTGACCTCCTGGGTTGCGAGACAGTCTTCAGGTAATCGACAGGGTTCCATCTTCTCTTCCCTCCCTCAGACTTGTACCCTTGTTTCTACTGAAAGGAGACTTAGGTGACCAGGTCAGAGGGAACTATGGCACCCTACAGCCAGGACCTCACTGTAGATTGTGAGAAGACCAGACCTTGTGCCCAAGCTGAGATATACTGTATACATATACTTTACATTATACATAGATAATCCACACTGTCCCCGAAATTTGATCCCTTTTTAGAAAGTGCCTCTCTTAGCATCATGTTTACCACAGTAAGAAAAATCTTGCTATTTGCTTTATTTGTTATTAGTCGTATGTCAAAAGCCTTTCTACCACTATCCATACATTTCAGGGTGTGGTCTTAACATTTTTTTTAAAGCGAGAAACCATTTGTAGTCTCTCAGTATTGGAGGAAACCAATCTTACATAGCATTAAAAGTGCTTTGGAAGTGATACCCATCTGTTTTAAAGATTATTTTTTTTTGAAAGCAAGCAACCATTCAGAGTCTCTCAATATTGGAAAAATCCAACCTATGGTACCATTAGAGGTGTGTCCAGAGTGATATCCATTTGTTTTCAAAATGGGAGACACTGCAACACTGCAGCAAATGCCTCTCTGACCAAGGCTCTGAAACCCAGTGATGGCCCTGCTGAAATTCCCGTGCTGATGAGATCCGGAACACAGAAGGACACTGGCAAATACTTGTTTTTCCAACCGATAATGGAGTAACATTTTTCCTTTAGAAATCTTGCCTCACCCTGCTTGTCCTGCATTTCCGTTTGCAATAAAAGAACCTGAATTGATCAGGTATTTGGTCTGGGCATTCAAATCACTCTGGAAGCCTCCTGGTACAGTGGTCAGTGAAATGGTTAATAAGTCATGTGTGGAAAAGGAAGAATTAGCTGTTAGAGGGAACTGTCAGTACAGATGGGAGCCAGAGGAAAGGAAGAGGGACATAGGACTTCCTGCCTCCTCTTGTGTTTTCCAACTGTAAGCTTCATAGTTTCTTACTGCCCACAGCCTGTGCCCCAGCAACTAATCTCTTTTCTGGTCAACAGGCAATGGAAACCAGTTAGAAAAATGGCCACAATTCCCGACTGACAGCTTTTGTCACCTCTATCATTTTTTTCCTGGAATGACAGGTTACTAGAGAGGGACAACTGTCAGTATGAAAAAAATAAAATAAAATTATGAGGGGTTCTTGCTCCAGACCTTGTGCAATTTCCTGGCTGGTGTTCCGGGGAGGCTGCAGCCCTCACAGACCAGCCACAACCGCATGATGTCTTGTCTCCCAGGTTGGATATGCAGCCAGCAGAGCTTCCTACGCTCCTTTTGTTCCACACTCATTTCCTGACCTGCAATGCTGTGCTCCATGGGGACGTTGCACATATCAAAAATGCAGGGTGAAGTTGTCTAGAAATGGAGACAGGTTGTTTTTGGCAGGAGGCCCTCGAGCCAGAAACATTTTACCAGAAGAAATATGGTCGATATTTATGGAAAGTAGGATTTGACTTTCAATGGGGCTTATGTTCATAAGTCACTTAAGGCCCTTCTGAAAATCCCACCAATAATTCTTAAATTAAACAAGTCAGCATTTCCATCCAAGCTGAAGAACGAAGCACTGTGTCCCACTTATGGATCTGAGTTAAGCAACTGAAGAGCCAAAGAAATCTTCAGAGGCTTGGTATCATCACGTGGAGTGCTCGTACATTTTTTTTATGTGCAGTATGTGACATGCATCACTCAAAAGGGCCTGAAGAGCCATTGCATTCCAGCAAGTACTGGAGAGACCTTGGCAGTATGTCTCATCTGGCCTCTTGTACTCACAATGCAAGATTTAATGACGGCTGATTCATATTCAAGCTGGATTGCAATAATTTTCAGAACATGTCCAAAGTGATAACGGGTTCTGCCATTAGACGTACAACTTCAAAAGACTTGGTCTCACTCCCAGATGGTTCCTGTTTTCAAATGATGGTACAAAATACTCCATTAGAGTAGACAAAATTTTGGGGGGTATTTTTGTGGGATGTTACATCAAGTCCAGAGAATCCCAAGCCAAGCCAGCTCAAGCCAGTTACTAAAATCAGCTTTCAGATCTCTACAGCCAAATGCAAGAAGCAAAGAAGGCTAGGGTCTGACTGCGTGAGGAGAAGCTCTCTTGCAAAGGACCTGGGAGTCCTGGTGGGATTCAGGCTGAGCCTGAATCTGTAGCGCACACTGACAGCAAGGAAGGCAAACAACATCCTGGGCTGTGCTAATGGGAAGTGATTACTCCCCTTTACTTGGCACTTGTTGGCCCACAGCTGAAATACTGTGTGCAATTTTGGGCCCCCAGTACAAGAAAGATGTTGAACTTGAGCTAGATCAGTGGAGGCCCCCGGGACAGTCAGGGCTGGACCACTTGCTGTGGGACTGGTTCATCCTGGAGATGAGATAGCTTTGGGAGCATCTAACAGCTGCCTGCTGGTGCACTGAGAAACTGCACTGTTCACATGATAGTCAAGAGCATTATCAGCTACAATTGCAATCTCACAGAGCACAACTTCCTTCAAAGTATGAGTTAAGGGGGCGTGAAGCAAAGCTTTGAAGGTTCCTCTCAGCTTTGAGACTACCTGCTGTGACAAACTCAGTTAGTGTTATTCTCCCGCAAGCACATAAAGGTAGTTAACAGGATCCAGTCTTCTAAAGAATACCAGAAAAACTTCCTCCAGGTCTTCTAATAACCAACGGTGGTTGAATACTTCAAATATATGCCAGATGTTGCAAACAATGAACAGAAGGGGATGATGAAGCATGGAGCTGATGGACATAATGAGTACTTGTAGCTGTATAATAGTGCTCTCCAGTGGTAACAGTAGTCTGTCCCTTGTTGCGTAATTCAGACTGTGTATTATTAAGGAAGAAAGCCTACCGGTTGAACAACAGCGGCTTTGGGAATCTGGCAAGAGTTGGCTGGATAAATAGACATACGAGTGTGGAACTATGGTCTAGAACAGCAAAGGTTTGGAGATGTTTTACTAAATGAAGCAAGAGGATTTAGACGTGAAAAAGAAAAAAGTCAAAAAATGGCTATACTACTTTTGAAACTGAGGCTGGAAAGGTAAAAAAGGTTTCAAATGAGAGAGATATCACAGTTCTAGAAGAAAAGATAGAAACTATATGGAAGATGACTTTTCTGATAGTATCTGTAGTATTATTGGGTAGCTTCCATGCAACAAAAAACTCCTGTGACATATATTGTCAGAGCTTAGAGTGCAAATGAGAGAAGAACAGACTCCCAAGGACAGACCCCAAGCAAGTGGCTGCAGTGATAGTTGTTATCCTTAGCTGTGACTATTGAGGGTGCAGAAAAACAGTGAAGACTCTTCCAGGAAGCAAACAAGCAAGAAGAGATACCCATGAACTCTCAAGCCTACACTAGTGAGCAAGAAGATAAAGAAAAAAAAGATGGAGGAAAAGAGACCCTGAGGATGTGGCAAGTGGAACTTCAACTTGAGTGGTAACCAGCACTTTGAGAAAAGAGAGAGGAAGAGGAAACACATGATATCTTTGGAGAAGGAGGAAAGAACTCTAACTTCTGGAATTTCTGGAGTCTTTTGAAGAACAAGAAGAGGTACCCAGCAGACAGGCTAAAGCAGGAAGTGTGTTTTCATTGAAGCTGGCTATCAAAAACCAGTAGAAATGTAGAATAATGGTGCATTTTTCTCTCAGATTGTTGCCCATGAGTTAGGGACACTACAGAACAAAGGCAAAGGCATAACTTCAACCAGCTGAAATGAAAACTTCAAATAGCTAATATGAGGCAAATATGCCAGCAACAGATTTAATCATGAGACACAACACCACTTTGTTTTGTACACCATTCTAGCAAATTCACATAATTCAATGATCACGTTTACTCTCAAGTCAAAAGGCAAAGCACAGTTAAGAGGAGAAAAGAAAATTTTAGGAAAATTTCCATTGGCGTATTGGGTGAGGCAGTTATGGGCATGGCTCCTGATAAGAGAAGAAACACTCTTATTGAGATCATTTGCTAGAATAAGACAAGGCTGCGAAGTCTTAAGCACCCACCCCAGACCCAGTGTAAACAGTGACATTTGTGTGGTACAGTGGGTTACACTAATGATCTACCCTAGCACTACAGGAAAGATAATTTCCTTTTGTAAGATAATTAACTTATTTGTGTACTAGATGACTGGAATTTCTTTTAGGCCTTGATTGAGCAGGTCAGTTTACTTACACACTCATCTTTAATGATGTGTCTCACTGTTCTGGTGTTCTATAGCTACACTTTTTAATTTTCAATCACTTTCCAAAATCACCATATTGCTAGCCTTTTGTCCACTCTGAATAGCATTCAATGTTTATTTTTAATCTATAAAAATAGGAAATGTTATCTCTTTTTATATTGCTGAAGATCAAGACAGAGATTAGCCATTAACTTCACTAAAGCCAATTTTTAGTCAAAGATATGCAGAAATTACAGTTTTATAATCCTTCCAAGAAAGGAGTTACATTATTTGTGTGAATACGAAATATATTTTCCATTACTTTGTTCATGTGAATGCATTCTTGAACCGCTCAAGATTTTTATCAGTTTCAGATGCAAAGGCATAGTATTAAAATACTTCAGTAGTAATTTGATCCATCTAATAATTCCATACAGTGGAGCCATCACCAAGGGTAATGACAACAATACTGCTGATACTGATTTATTTGTGTGTTCTTTTATTTTTTTTCATATTGTTTGATTCCCTACAAGCCACCTTGAAAGGCAGCAAGCAAACCTATGTTTGCCCAAAGGGTTAATAACAAGAAACTTCCTTCCCAAATGCTTCTCAGATTCTGAGGCACAGCTGATTACTTAAAAGGATTTGGTAGACTATGCCTGCTGTTAAGCCTAAGAAGAAAGATAATTTGTTATATTTTAAATTGTATTCAAGCCTATAAAACCCCCAGTCTTCAGGGATGGGTGTTTTTCGTTTCAGATATCATGCCAAACTCTGACATTTGGGAGAGAGGTTGACTGAGATGAAGTATAAATGAGGGGCTTTTATGAGAGATACCAGATAGCCTTTAACAGAGAAGTATGTCCACAATGCATTTAAGCGGAAATCTGGCTTTGCACAACGTTGTTGATACTGTTACATCCTACGGTGTTATAGTCTCCAGCAACAGCAACAGAAGGATCTCTCCAGTTTTTGCTTCCGCTGGTGGAGCTGCCAGCCATGTCAAGCTGCATAACGCTGTTGTATGTCTACTATGTGCTGGGTGGAGACAACAAAGTTATTCTGCTTGTTTTGTTAGCCAGAAAGCTTCAGACAAAGTTATTTCCCGTATAGAAAATGCTATTATTGTAGCAATAGGTCAGCACCATGGATATATGCTTCCAAAAAAAGCACCGAGTCATTTGTTTAAGTAGTAAACTGGAAAATAAAAATTAAAAAAAGTTTGAGATAAAAAATGAAGGAAGTACTTCTAGAAAAAGTAGACGCCTGTAAGATGCCATTCTTTTGGGTTGAAGGCAAGAAACTGCAACATTCACTTGTCTCAAGCCTGGAGTCAGTGCAAACACCAGCAAAACTGGGACAGGTCAGAAATAAGAATATTTCTGGGTTGCTGCAATATCTGCTCCTTCATCGAAGGGTGTGATACAGCACTGAGGACGGTTATCAGCATTTTGATGCTTTTCCTCTGAGCATTTCTGCAAGAAGATCACAATGTCAGTCAAAACCCATTCCCACCTGCCCTTGCCAAGAGCCCTCGACCCTGCTGCTGAGGCAAGCTGCTGACCAGAACGAGCCTCAAGGGCAGCCAAAATACATTAGGCCTTTATGTCAGTAGGTTCTGGTCAAATACATAATGGAAACTCATGGCAGTGACATCCCAGCTCACTTCACGCAGTTGAAAATGACGGAGCAAGAGGAGAGGACTGCAATTTGTTCTGAGTCTCTCCTAGACGTTTGACTCCACACTGCTCAGGGGTGGGTGACACACCTCTGACTGCAGCACGAGGGTGTTTCATGATGCAGAGCTATACATCGCATACTGGCAGGGATGAAACCCCCCCTTATTTCGCACCCCATCCTCCATCACCTTTCTCTTCAGTAATTCTAGGCCTTGTTTTTACTAACACATCTATTCAAGAAAAAAACGTGGTGTTTCACAGCACTGGCTGAAAGAGCTGTGTGAAGACAGGAGATGTGAGCTCCCATGTCAGCATCGCTATGTTTCATCTTTACTGGTATCCTGACCCCATGTTCACCTGCCTGGATGGGGCTCCAGTGGCTTGGGAATGTTCAGACACTGCTCCCATAGGAATTAGGAGAGAGCAAGGCACAAGGCACCAACATGGCGAGGTGAGATCCAACACTTTTTAAACCACACACTGGCCTGGTGTCTGATCTTGCTCCTAGCATTGTTTTTCTCAGTCACCAAGAGTCTCCAAAGGCTCATTCAGCTTGGTGGAAGCCTTATGCCTTATGGCCAAAAACTAAGCCACCTCAGCTGCTCCTGTGGAGCGCTTGTGTCTGGTGTTGGTTTCTGCCACCCTGCTTTCTTCTCATTCATCCCCACAGCACCTTCCCTCTCCCACCAGTACACTCAGACCCATGCTCATACTGCTGTATCTTTTCCACTTACATGGCTTAAATGCACTGTGACTGAACTGACCAGCAGAGTTCTTACTGATCCCGCCATTCAAAGCGCACCAAACCAAACTGCTGTCATATTTGGAAAATTATTGTCAGTCAATGGCCAGTCTTAGCTATTACTTCCAACTGGCAATGCTCTCTCTTTGTCAGTCACCCTGTTGTCACATACGCTTTCTGGGCACAGACTGATTCCTGAACAAAGACTGATCCTTCTCATGAGCATTAAGTTGGAGGCGTCAAAAGAAACTAGCAGGAAGCAGGTTCCAAACCAGCAAAAATTAAGATCTTTAGAGCTTCTTGCTGCAAGATGTGGCAGGTTTGAGAAGTTCACATGGTTTCCTGGGAAGACTCCAAATTTCATGCCCGATAAATGCCCTGAAGATCAATAGATGTGTGGAAAGCCCACCTGGTCCAGGAAGTCCTGTGCCACTAATGGCTGGAGGTTGGGGGAGCACTTGGTGGAGGTATCATTTTATACCCTTCCATGGCTTTCTGCTTTTGGCTACTGGCAGAACCAGGACACTGGGTGGTACAGACCTTTGGTCTGATCCAGTATGGCCTTTCTTATGTCCTTATGTCAATCTGTCCCAGGAACATGTAGTGAGGCCCCAGCAAGCCTCACAATATGGTTGGTAGGCAAAGAACTTTATTTTCCAGTCCCTGTGCTCTGGGGTTTAGATTAGAAACAGATTACAGCTGAAGGATCCCTGAGCAGACACAGACTGTGCTAGCCTGGGAGCTGGGTACAGGGATAGATGTCATGCCCAAAGTAATTATCCTGGCAGGGCTAGGCTGACACAACCAATAAATAAGAGATGTTTGAGCAAGCAGTTCTTTACAGCGTGCTTCATCTTCCTCTTCACAGAAAAGTGAGTTGGACCGTACAGGCATGTCCTCAGTTGTCCTCACCACTTAGTCCTCCACCCCAGGAGATTTTGCACCGGAGTCTTTAGAAACACTCACAGACGCAGAGTGGAAAACATGACTTTCCATGGAAGTCCACTCATTCAGTGCCTTCCCAGGAAGCCCCAGAAGACTTTCAGGCTAACCAGTAAGGCTCCTTTCCTTCTTGCCACCCAGCTGCTGCTGCCAAGAAGATGAACAAACAACCCAAGAAGAACCGTTATCCTCACCATGAGAAGGGCTTGCTGCCAGAGAGGAAGGAGGCAGGAGCAGATCTGCGGGAGGGTTTCAGACGGCAGGATTCAGAGAGGAGGTACAGGAGTCGGGCAAGGAGTTGAACTTACTGACCCTTCCCTGAGCCTTGAATAGAGGCAGCCTGGGGAGAAAAGTTTGGCACAGTTACAAGCCCTTGCTTGTGGTTTGCCGCATTATGAGGGAAAGCTCCTCTCCATAAATAAGGCCCTCTTCTACTGCAGATGAGACAGAACTGAGGAGTGTCTTCCTTGCATATTGCTCAGTCAGGCAGCATTTCAACAGAGCAGAAAAACATCCTCTTTTTTTCCCCTTTTTTTTTTTTCTCCTTCATTCCCCTTCAAGAAGCAGCCTGAGTGTTTGAAAGTTCTGTGGTTTGGTTTGGAGTTCAGTCATCCCTACAGAGAACTTGTTCTGCCAATCTCTACATACATGTCAGCCTAAATAGCAACAGATGTACAGTACCTTAGATGTATAAAATTTTCATAAAATATAACAAACGCTGTTTTTCCACTTGGGATGAGTCATTAACCATATGCTCATGATACTGCTCTTTTCAGGGGAAGAGCTGAAGTCCTGTGTTTGGGCTAGACAGAGCCCAGTCCTGTGAGGTTTCTCAACAGTAAGGGCAAGACCCCCTGAACTGCAGTTCCCCTAAAGACCCCTGGGACCCCCACACGGTTACAAGTCCAGTGCTCACAGCTTCTCTGTAGGAGCAGTGTCTTCTCTGGGGAAGGTAATCCAGACTACCAGCGAGGGAAGGATAGCACCACACTGAAGGTCTGCAAAAACCTGACAGCACGTGAGTGGGCACACAGGGGATGTTCTTTCAGGGGGCGTCCAAGCAGACACTGTCTCGTCTTGCTTTCTGTACTTCTGAAGGCAGGGAGGGTGTGCCTGAGGCACGGTGCTGCTTGGAGCAACCCCAGGGGAGCCTCAGAGCTGCACGCAGCCCTCAGTGAGGGTAGTGGCCTTACAGACCCAGGCGTTTTGACCCTTCTTCCTCCTATGAGCAGCAATTAATTGAAAATGCTCTCACATCATTTTTTTTTACATGAGTTTGGAGCTGGACCTATTCCACCTCCTGCCGCAGCCAGCAGGAGTTTCCCCCCACCTCAGCAGGAGTGGACACGGGCCTGTGCTGCTGTGAGTATGTCCTCTCCCTCCAGGTTATTTTAGCTCACCCAACCTTCCCTCTAGGTGAGCTACATGTGCAAATAGGAGTTAATCTCTTGGCTAAAATATTATTTTAAGGCAGAATTTACTAAATGCTGCTCCACTGGGGTTTAAGGAGGTTATATTTTAGCTCGTCAGCAAAACCAGAGCTGAGCCTAGGAAACCAGCAAGCCATGAATATAAACAGGAAAGAGATAGTTGAACTTCACCGTGTATTCCTCACATACAAGTTGTACAAATGTTGACACTACTTTTTCATTTTGACTAGAACTCCAAATTTCAGTTCTATTTAGTACACTGGGAACATCAGCGAGCTGTACTAGCAAAACTGGCTATTCTGACTTCTCCTGGATCCCACAGGAATGTCGAGTCCTGTGTCTCCTTGGTATTAGTCTTCTTTTAAGCTAATGGTCTGAACAAATGGCCACAGGGAATTCAGTTGGGGAAGAGCTCACAAACCTACATAGCATTTTTGTACAATGAGGAGCATTGCCACGACCATCCCATCCATGCACAAAATTTACTTTGGTGCTAGGAAAAGCCACTAATCAGGAGGACAAAACTCTTTTGCAAGAGTCCAGGTGTTGGCCCAGGTGAACCAGAGGAGAGAGAGAAGTATTTAGTGCACAACAGCCAGGTCCGTTTGGCAGCTACTAAGATGGGCAAGACCGAAATGGTGCAGCATAGGTAAAGAAAGATCTGTCCTGGAAGCACATGGCACTAAATTAGCCTGTATTCCTGTCTCACGGCAAGCTACGCCATTAGCCCACATGTGGTAGAAATTCTGGTGGTGGGAAGTCCCTCCTTGCTGAGCAAGTGGGCTGTGAAGCAATCAGCAGGGTATAACTGGCCAGTGCAGGGGGATCCAGAGCTCTGCTTCTACTGGAACCTGTCTTTATTTCACCACTTTCCTCACAGGCAGTACACAGATTATGATTAAATCACTGTTGTAAACTGGTAATCCTCGTTTGACATGAGGACAGTATCTCCAGCCCTACAGCATTGTGCCTCCAGAATACAGAGGGCCGTGATATCCTTTATCAACTCCGTTGTTTTGTGCGTTGTTGAATGCTGCAATCCAGACCATGCTTTATTATTGTTGACCTTTTCTTATTTATTTCAGTTATTATGAGCACTTAGCATACACTCATCATCGTAGATTATGAATTTGTTTTACGGAGATTGCACTGAGTAACTTTCATTCCAAGTAAGAGAAACGAACTGTCATGCTCCCCCACTGCCAGCAGCTTTTAATCTGACCAGACAGCGAAGAACCCAGGATTTCACAGTTTAAACAGATGGAAAGGTCTGGGCAAAGAGGTGTATCTTTCAACTCCTTCTAAATGCGGCCAAGTTCACGCTGAAGCATATTTCTGTCAGGGGCGTATTCCAGAGGTGTGAACCTGGAGTGCCCAGTGAGTATTCAGCTCCAGCTTCCAGCTAAGAATAGTTTATATCGCAGATTGGAGGTAGCAAGGTTGTTCTTAAATATCCTGGCCTTTGGCTGTAGTGACCACAACCTTGAATTTCACCTATGTGTCAGCTGGGATACTGCACAGAGAGCAGAGCACTGGCATAGTGTAAGGTTGGGGCAGCTCCTCTGGATATTTTTCCAGGGGTGTTTTCAGGATTTGATGGAGGCACTGTCAAAAAGTACCAAAAAGAGGAGTAAGTGATGGAGTGCCAGCCATCCTGTTGGGATTCTTGGAACAGTTGGCGGGCTTCCTTTAAATGACGATTTTGCACTGGAGCAGGAGTATGCACTTATTTATATTGTCTTGCTCAGGAGAATAAAGCAGAGCTCTGGAAACATGGACAAGTCAAGGGAGCTGGTAGGGGACATCTGAATACGGGCTTGGACATTCAGGGAAGGAGAGCAGGAGTTCAGTGACCTGCCAGTCTGAGTGTGTGTGCTCACCTCTGGGGACTGATGTAGCAGTGACACAATTCCGGGTGCTGTGAGGTGGCAGACTGCCCATCAGCATGTACAGGTAGGACTTTCTGTTGATGATTAACTATTACTCAAGCTCCACATTGTGGTCTGAAGATTCAAACCAGACCACTGGAGCACAGCTTTGGCCAGGGACTGTGAGATCTCTGCTCTACTCTGAGTTGTAAAATGATGCATACATCCTGGTCGAGTGGCGTTTAACTAGGTCAGAATAGGTAGCCATGGGACCAAGTTGGAGAAGTTTTAGTAGTAAAAGCAAAATGAGGCTAATGATGGAGCTCATCAGTGTCCCAAATTCTTTCTTTGAATACTGAAAGCCAGGCTTTTCCAGTGAGTAGAGGCCATTTGAGGGAAGGGGGAGATTTTATTGTCCTCTTTCAATGTACCCCAGACATTACTGAGAGCAGGTTATGTGGCAGTGGGAGGAGTACTCCATGTAGTTCAGGAGCCACAGCAGTGCTGTACAGTACTTCTCTGCATGGAAAGTAGGTGTGACCTGTTACAGAAAGCCAAATCCACTGAAGCAATATAAACGGTCATTTTGATGAAGGACAGAGGTGCCACAGGTATAATATGTTTGTCTGAACATAAGGTCTCCTGTCCCTCAAGCAAATGTTCCACACCATGGTACTTAGCTCTGCTTCTGCTAAAATAATGAATGAGCCACACACTCCTCCTGACATGTGGTCCAGGCCAGTCATGTCCTGATGTGAGGCCCACACTCCACGTTCTGCATGGAGAGAAAGAAAGACACACAGGAGACAGTGCTATCTAACCCTTCCTGGAGCACTCGGCCTCCTTCTACTTCAAGATGACATTCAGGATGTGGAAAGCGGGACTATGCTCAGGAGACTGGCAGAAATAGATCACAGTTTGACTAGGAGATCACACATAAAAGTATGTGGGCTGCATCCAGGCTGTCCCACAAGAGAAGAATTTGGCATGTGTTGAAGATGGGCAAACACAAAGGTATTGGATGGTTTCCAGGCATTATTGTTTCTGTAAGCAACACCAACAGAAAGATACTGGATCCCCAGCAGTTGTCATGCAAAATCATTCTCAATCCATTTCATCCTCACGAGTACTGTTGCCCTCTACCTCACCTTCACAAGAGATGGTGATAAAAAGATCACAACTAACCAGGGAGAGTTTTTGACTCAAGCTGAGTTTTAAGAAAGGAGATGTGTCAGATCAACACAGCCATGCCAAAATGGCTTATAACAGCGCTGCCCAGAGAGCTGGGTGTTAGAGGCACGTAGCTGAGAACTTTGTTGACATTTGAGCAGTGACAAACACCACGAGTGGTGTGTGGGGAAGATGGAGAGAAGGGAAAAGTGGTGGCTGGGCTGGTTTGTGAGTCCCCACTACCCTGCACCCAGCATTTGCTCAAATTTAAACCAGGCACAAGGAGCGCAACTCTCCGTGAGAGCTGTTGTCCAAGCTGCTGCACAGAAAGGAAACCTGAGCTGGAGCAGAGTCTCGTCTGGGTGCTTTGAAGTGATTTCTTTCAGTGAGGAAATAATTTCCTTTGTCTGTACATGTTCAGGAAAACTGCCTCATTGGAGACTGGTTCTCAGGATGCTCAGATCATAATTGTTTTGTCCAAAAAAGCTCCATGACTGGAAACAAAGAAAAAAAATAGGAAAAAAAATAAAGGAAAAATTACAAACAGTAGAGGAAAAAAAAAGCTTGTGAATATATATTACATCCATATGGGGAGGGAACCAGGGCTCAGTTAAAACAACAGTCACGATCTCATTCTGCTCTCAGCTACACTGGGGTTGCCCTGAAGAAAACAGAGGGACGAGGCCTGACATGAGGCTACCACAGGCAGCCGTCTCCCTAGTAGACATCGACAGCTTTGTTTGGTGCAGTGACGTTCAGGTTTTCCAAATGTCACGTATTTTTGTGACACCTCTCCACTGCGAGGGGATCGTAAAGGGGTGGCAGAGATAGCCACAGGACATGCGTTTAGAGGAGTTTTGCCGGGATATAGAGGGGGAGGGATACCTTGCTGCCTGCATAAAGGGGCAGCAGGCACTGCTGGGGCTCAGGTTTCTCTTCTTTCCAGCTTTTTGTTTCAACAAGCACTCTCATGTTCCCTGCCAGGGAGAGGCTAGGAGTGTTTCTCCCTTCTGCCTCCATCCCCATGTCCTGCTCCCAACACACAGGACGATGAGCAGCAGGCTTGTGCTGCAGCCACATCCAGGTTGCCAATGCCCTCTTCCCACTTAGGGCCCAGCCTGGATCCTTCACGAGTGCGTAATTTCTACTGAAGTCAGTGCAAGTATTAAGTCTGCAGGATTAGCTGTGTCCCTGGGCAATTCCTAATATTTTCCTTCCTCACATTCTTCACGCTGGAAGGTTTAACAAAGTCACATAGCTCCAGTGTCCAAGAGACCGTTCCCTTTCCAGAGCAGGATCTCTCCCTCCACTACACTTGCCAGCACTCTGTCCGGTCCAATTTCAAGTGAGTCAAATGTTGGTGTTTCCATCGCTTGCCTGGAAGACAATTCCACTGCTCAAGCGGTCCAAGCCATTAGGAACATTTTCCTGATATTCAGCCTAAATATTCTCTTTCTCAAATTCATTCCGTTGCTCCAGGGATTCGTGTTAGTGGAGATGGGCTCGTACTAAAATTTCTTGCTGAGCCTTTCCCTGGACAAATTCACTTAGTACTTTCCTAGTGGAAGGAAGGAAGGAAGGAAGGAAGGAAGGAAGGAAGGAAGGAAGGAAGGGAAGAAAGGAAAGGAAAGGAA
>WEIS01085027.1:18883-33788 GCA_013389965.1 Todus mexicanus
AAGGAAAGGAAAGGAAAGGAAAGGAAAGGAAAGGAGGAAAAGGAAGATGCATGGTCAAATGCTCATTGTGTCATCCTGGAAGCAGACAAATGTTTCTAGACCTCTTATTATAATTTTTTTTAAAAAGAAAGGAAAAAAAAAAGGGGTTCCACAAAGGTGCTTGTTTTATACACTGGCACATGAAGTCTGCTGCTTATGTACGAAACAGGCACACCATTTGTAACTCTAATAGAAGATTTTCCCCATCCCACTAAAACCTTGTAACTGTATTTTAGAGAGATAGCATCTAGCAAACTTATTCTCTTTTTGTGTCTTGCACAGTCTTTAACCTCAACTGATAATGCTAAGCTAAACACAAATGGGTGATAACTGTGGTGACACTTTTGGTTCCTATTCAGTAAAGCAGAGGTAGACACTTAAGATGGAGCTTAGCCCAATCCAGTTTTTGTGCTTTGGACACCTGTCAAATTTGAAGTGGTCAAAACTAGCAGCACACTTCCTGCAGATCACTAAGCAGCACTACAGAGATGGAGGGGTTTATTCTCTGTGATTGCTCTCCAACCTGTGCTAAACAGTTACCTTTCAATCGGTCGCAACCTCTCAGAGTAACCATCTTGTATATGAGTGAAATAATGGAAAAGATTAAATCAACTGCCTCCTTCCCTAATCTCTCTGAAAAAATCCTTAGGAGTATGATTCTTAACATGTATGTTTTAGTTTTCAATTTACTGTTTCACTGACATTTAAAAATGTCAGTCTTGTACGCTAAGAAAACAACATGTATTCACTATTTATTGGAAATGTGAGGCATTTATGCCTCATAAATGAATTATGGAGGTTGTGAACTCCACTTGCTTCTGCCTGTTCTTCAATTACTAAAACTATTTCTATTTACTCCTTTTCTGATTCTTTTGCGTTTGAAGAATAAATTACAAGTAACTGATCAGATTATGCCTTCCCTTTAGGGAAACAAATGCGATAGAGGTTCAACCTTCTTTCTTCTCAGATATTGCCAGCATTATCTAATAGAGAAAACAGGTTTCTGCAGGCCCTATGACCAAACCTGCTGGTTCCTTAGCAAGTCCTGCAACAAAATGGAATGCCCAAGCTGTTGAGCGCAGAAGGCATTCGTGTGTCTCTTTGTCTCAACCCTAGACTCTGTACCTTCTGGCTGCACTGAAATCTCACTCCCAAAGGCTCTTCCTTTTGAGTAAATCCTTTCCATGTAGATGAGAGAAACACAGCTGGATCTATACACATCACTGTGTCTCAAAAACTACTGCACATTTATCTCGTTTATGTAAAATAAAACTCTGATAACAGGCACTGGCTCCAAGGATCACCAAAATAATTACCGATTGTACCTCATGCTGCTAATAAATGCAAGAAAAAGCCAGCCTAAATCGGAAGTGTTAGACAACTTCTCTGTTTGCAAACACGGCAGACCAATGTTTGAAGGCTTTGGGCTGTAAGACCTGCCTCCGAACTGTAGTCGGGGAACATCATCCCTGCCCTCATTTGCTGAGGTCAACAGCCTTCTTCAGATCCCACTTTGAAACCCATGTCCAGCTTAATACCTCCAGGAGAGGAAAGAGAGGTAAGAGGACTAGAGAGTTAAGGCTGAAGCAGGATTATTATTACTATTATTATTATTGTTGTTGTTATTATTATTGTTTTAATTAGAGTGTTTAAAATGCATACCTGATGAATAACATCAGCCTGTTGTCTACCACTTAGCATCAGCAGATTTTCATATGCTTCACAAAACCAGCATCATTATCCTCAGTTTACAACAGCTCCGGGACTTTGAAAATAAAATAAGGTGCTTGTGCACCATTCAGGGAAAGTATAGGGAGAGTATTTGTACTGCTGTGTTTTCCATGCATGTTCACTGGTCATGTCCTCTCTATGAAGGCCTGACCTCCAGATGTCCAGAAGTTTTTGACAAAAGTCCAGTGTCTTTTCTTATTTTTATTTTTTTTTCCCTGCCCAGGCAAACTTTCCATTTGGAAACTGATGCCACAGCCAGGGAAAGCCAAACATATGGAATTATCACATTTTGCAGACAGGAAACACTCAGGGGACCAAAGGTCATCCACCAGGCTGGAGCTAAAGCCGGGGTTACAACCCACATTTCCTGACCTCTGAGGCAGTACTAAACCCACTAAACCACCCCCCTTGTGCTTCTCTATGTACATTATATTTCCTTTATTCTTCCACGGCTTTCAAGAGGACCTAAAACCCCATGGACATGGTTTCTGCAGTGTATATTCAGCTGGCTGGCTAGCCAGTCCTCTGAAGCCTCAGGCGTTGCTTTAGTAGAAATATGCAGTAATAATGATGTGTCCGCCTGCCCTGCGCATGTTAATGCTGTCACCGCACTGCTTTGTCAGCTGCCTGGAGTTGTTGGTGAGCCCCAGTCAAAGTACCCTTGCTGGCCTCTCTTTCTGCCACAGGATGTTTGCTGTGTCCAGGTGCTTGAGTGGCCTTGTCCTCCTCCTGCGTGTCAGCGCATTGCAGAGCAGTGAGCACAGACTGGGCTGGGACTGCTGGCGTGTTGCTGGTGAACTGCCTGCACTGATTTCAATCCGTCTCAAATGGCTCAGTGTTTGTCCATGCTAGTGTAGGCGCTGGGGAGTTCAGGAGATGCGCTGGGTTGTTACGGTTTATTTGAGCAGACTTCCTACCTACACTCCACCCTTCGCCTAACCTACAGACAAACACTGCTCTTCTGGATTTGGCAGTAAAGCTCATCGTTTTGAGCTAGGTCATCTTCTATAGGATCTTCTACAGGCAGCTGGTCTCTCAGTTATCTTGGATTCAGAAGTGGGTATTCTGGACTATGTCCCTCAACACTAGTCTCCTTGAGAAGATCCCCTGCCACCAGAAAGCATATGGCAGAGCAATGGAGGAGGAAGACAAGCAGTTCCCTGTGTGAACATGAGGATTGCGAGTCTATTTTGGACAATGAAATTGTTCCTTCTCATTGGTCTGCATAAGCTGGAGGTCAGTTCACCCAGGGAGTGGGACAAGTCCTTTATATTGACTGATGTTCTGCATATTTTCACTTAGGACTTTGCATTTCTGATACAGTATTGCTTTGGAGGTTAAGTTTACAGTAGGAGGACACAAGCATCATTTCAGGGACACTGTGGCAGGTCCCAGGAGATTTGTTTATATTCTATATATCATCTCCAATTGAAGCTGTACAAAAGATGCAAAACATAAAGGGATACATGCACATATATATGTGTACATTTATGTTCAATGAAAACGCCAAGCGATGAAATCTCTTTTTCACTTTTTCCCCCCTCTGGACTGATTTATTAATAATTTGTGTTCCATTACAAAAAATAGGCTTTTATCTGAATTCTACTGTGCCCTGAAATTGTTTTAGTGGCAATCATAATTTACTGTTGGGGTTTCAGGAGTCAGTGCAGAGCACAATGCCATCTCCATATTCATATTTCAGATCTGTCAGAGCACCCGGATTGTTCATGTAATCAGATGGATTTCCATTCCAGTCCTTGAGAGATGAGAAAACTGGCCATCACAGGGAGATCCTTGGCAATTAAAATGAATAAGAGCTGCCACTCTCAGTGGATGTCTTCTGGGTTACCATGGGGGACAGAGATTGGTATGAGGTTTAATCAGGCACTAACAGCACCTTGCTGGGAACTTCATGGCTGATAAAGGCAGCAACATCAGACCAAGTAGCTCCTCTCTTTTTAAAGGGAAAGCAGCCTTTTTTTTTCCTTTTTTTTTTTTTTCCCCTGAAATATAATAAATCCCACGAAGTTTTGTAGCATTTGGCAGGAGAGAAGAGTTAGAGGGTTTGGGGTTACTTTTCTTCTTTTCCCAGCAAATGAATCACCCCCCTTTGTCAGTTAAAATCAAATGAAACATGCACACTGGATGCTCAGTACATGAAATGTTTGCAGGGTGGTTTTTAATTGCTTATATTTTGCTTGTGCTGTGGCTACTAATGCGATATTTGATTTTTTAATTAATTTCGCTGTGACTTTGTGGCTATTGAAGGGTGACAGATTGGCAGCCCAGAGTTGGAAATCCTTTACTTATCCCCAGAACAATTACAACGCAGGCAGCAGCAATGAAAGCATCCCCAGGCAGTGTGGAAGGCCCAGCACAACGATGAAGGTAAGCCTGCCCAGGCTCTCTGCTGAGACTGCTATTAAAGATACCAATTAGTGCCAAACTGGATCTTGTGATGGAGGAGGCACCATTCCACTAGGACGAGACTGTAACCGCAGCACCTTTACTCCGCAGCTGGCTACAACTTTCAGTGCTGGACAAAATGGCCTGAATTAGCATTAACCTGAATCTTTCTGGCCTAATGCGGTACGGCGTTAAGCCTCAGGTGAGCTGCGTGCACAGAGCCGTGCTCAGTCACACCAAGGAGGATCCATGCAAACTGGCACATAGAGCGATGCATGAAGGAAGCTGCTGCCTCCACAGCAGCCACAGAACCAATCTTGCTGAACCTGCCTATCACCTACTCATTGTTTAACAGGGGCTGCTGTGAAAGGAATAAAAAAGAACAAAATAAAACAAACAAAATGGAAAAAAACACCTCTTACTGTGTTTTGCCCTTGAAAGTGCACTACCATAATTCCAGTGTATCACCAAAAAAAAAATTTGTACGCTGGACCACAGAAATGTTTAGGCTTTTTCTTGTGAGAAATCAGTCAAGCAAAGCAAGAGACTGGCATGGCTGAGTCAAGATTTGATGGTCAAACTAAAGGGCAAGAAGGAAATGCAGAGGCAGTGGAAGCAGGAACAGGTATCCTGGGAAGAGTAAAGGGACCCTGCCCAGTTGGATAGGGATGGGGTCAGGAAGGCCAAGGTGCAACTGGGTGTGAACTTGGCAAGGAATGCAAAGAATGAAAAGAGCTTCTGTAGGTGTGTCAACCAGAAAAGGAAGGTCAAAGAAAGCCTACCCACTTTGATGAGCAAGACTGGCAAGCTAGTAACGGGAGACGGGAGAATACTGAGGTACTCNAGTTTGATGAGAAAGACTGGCAAGCTAGTAACGGGAGACGGGAGAATACTGAGGTACTCAACAGCTTTTTTGCCTCAGTCTTCTCTGACAACCTCTCTTCCTACACTTCCCAAGTCAATGGACTGCAAGGCAAGGGGGAAAAGTCCCTTCCATTGTGACCACCTTAGGAATGTGAACATGCAAATCCATGGGACCTGATGAGATGCATCCCGGAGTCCCAAGGGAACCGGCTGAGGTAGTTGTCAAGCCACTTTCCAAGCTATTTGAAAAGTCATGGCAGTTAGGTGAAGTCCCTGGTGACTGGAAAAAGGGAAACATTGAACTTATTAAAAAGAGTAGAAATGAGAACCCTGGGATCTACCAACCTGTCAGACTCACCTCTGTGCCTGGGAAGGTCATGGAACAGATCCTTCTAGAAGCTGTGTTAAGGCACATGGAGGACAAAGAGGTGATTTGAGACAGACAGCATGGCTGTCACCTATCTGGACTTCTGTAAGGCCTTTGGCTTGGTCCCCCACAACATCCTTCTCTCTAGATTGGAGAGATATGGATTTGATGGGTGGGCTCCTTAGTGGATAAGGAATTGGTTGGATGGTAGATCCAGAAGTGAGTGGTCAACAGCTCAAAGTCCAGATGGAGATCAGTGACAAGTGGTGTCTCTTAGGACTCCTTACTGGAACCAGTGCTATTTAATATCTTCATCAGTGACTCTGGCAATGGGATCGAGTGCACACTCACTCAAGTTTGCAGATGACACCTAGCTGAGTGGTGCAGTTGACACATGAGAGGGACTGGATGCCATCCAGAGGGACCTAGACAAGCTGGAGAAGAGAAGGCTTCAAGGAGACCTTATTGCAGCCTTTTGGTGCTGAAAGGGGCCTATAAGAAAGATGGGGAGTTTTTTAAGCAGGGCCTTTCTTGACTAGACAAGGGGTAACGGTTTTAAACTAAAAGAGAGGAGATTTAGACTAGATATAAGAAAAAAAATTGTACAATGAGAGTGGTGAAACTCTGGAACAGGTTGTCCAGAGAGGCAGTAGATGCCCCATTCCTGGGAACATTCAGATCAGGCTGGGCAGGGCTCTGTCTTGATCTAGTTGAAGGTGTCCCTGCTCACTAAAGGGGGGGTTTCTACTAGATGACCTTTAACGATCCCTTCCAACTCAAACCATTCTATGATTCTATTATTCATTCTATCACTCTTGTAAGGCTGAAGAGGCAGAGCTTCATTTATACATTCACAGTTCCTTGGCGTGAAGTGAGTAATGGAGCAAGTTGTTTAAGGTACAGTGTGCAGTGCTCAAAGCACACTGTGTGCGAGGGTTTTCCTTCAAGAAGACATGACGGTGACTGTACTGCATCTTAACTGTCAAGCTATTTTTTCCTTGCTAGGTTTCATTTGTGTTTTTCCTCACCTTTTGGAGACCCCTTACCTCTCCCCTCTTAAATCTCTGCTCACCACAGAGCAGACATAATCCCAGATTTTCAGTAAATCAACACTATATGCTCCCTACTGACTAAGAGAATTTGATACTGACAGATTGTTACACCTAAAAGAAAAATACTGCCATAGTTTCTCTAACATGCTTTGCCTGCAACGCCGAGCAAGTACGGATGTGTGATATCCATTATGAATGTAACAATACAGGTAGCCTACCATAATGCAACAATTTTTAATTTATATTTCATGACGGAGAGCATGGGTGCGGCCATGAATCACTGTCCTCCTCTTTTAGCTCAGTAAAACCACACTGTCGGTAATATTGCAGCCGTACAATTAACTCCTTTCACCAGCAGCACTGCAGATTTTAGTCTTGTGCAAAACCATTGTTTAATCTACACATGTATAGAAACCACCCTGTAGAATAGCAACATTTTACATTTATATGACACCCGACATCTGTGTATTGCTACGTGCTGGAGAGATGTGTAATTAATGTTGCCTTTCAACCTCTCTGTTTGGTGGGTAAATTCTAGACTGGGAGCAAAGTTATATTCAATCCTAGGACGTGATGCTGAGCATCAGCAATGCCTGTATGCTGTATAATTCTCCCATGTCCTCAATGAAGGGATTAAATGTCTTCCCTCTCCTCACCCTCAATTTTCCTAGATCCCTTAAAGGGCTACTACTGCCTTACATAATCTTCACCCCTGAACTAAAATCCTTTGGATCCTCTGGGGCCCTTATTAACTGAACGTTTGCTATGTTCTGCCTTGAAACGGTCTTCAATCTCCTTATTGTTTTGCTAAGACCATGCCATGATTTCTGAGCAAATCCTTCCCTTTCGTCTGCCCTTTATTAGCCCAGATGGACAGAAGTGCAGGAAACTCTTCTTTCAGCAGTAAGATCACCATTCAGTGAACTGCACAAAAATAACATACGCAAAAAGAGATGTTTGGGTCCTTTGAACTCCATCCTGCCCAGACACACTGCAGGGCAACCCTCTCCCTCTTGGTCCTCTCTAAGGAGCAAAGGTACCAGCCTGACAAACCTCACCTGTTCCTGAAAACCTCAGAGTAGCGTTTCAATCCCTGAATATATTCTTCCACCTTTTGCAGTGTAGAAATCTTCATAATGCTGCATAGCTACTTAATCACTCCTGCACTTTCCCTGGGAAAGAAGCAAGGACTTCAACATAACAGAGAGGAATATCTGGTTGAAGGCTCCGCTTGACAGCAATGGGTAAATTCCTATCTGCACTGGAGGGAGAGAAGTAGTGAAACATCAAAGAAATAATGTGCTAAAACACTGTCATAAGAAAGAAATCAAATCCTTTTCCTTCCCCTCATTTCCTTTGAACCACAGGAAGGTCTTATCTAAATTACCTGTCTGGAGGAAGCTGGCTTTGGGTGACCAGCTCAGTGTGCAAAGAAGGCTGGGGCGCTGGCATAGTCCAAAGAAGAGATGAAGACTCTACCCTGGCACAGGTTCACTGCTGAAGTGATGCACTGGCTCTCCCAGAAGAAACAAGACCTGTTTGTGATGGTGAAAGGGGGACTCTGGATCCCAGGGCAGATCTGGTAACAGCTGTGTCATAGCCCAGTGTTCAGCTAGGCTGGAGAAGATCAGCTCCTTTCCAAAAACCCGCAGAACTGAGCGACTGAACACCAAGACTTGCCACTGAGAATAAAAGAAATTAATCAAAGAGCTGTATTTCAGAAAAGAACACAAGAATATCAGAATAGAAAGCAAATATTTTATCTGTCCAGTTGGTTAGAGATTATACAGACAAATTTATAGGTGTTAAATTGGACACCAGAGGGCTTCCATATTGTTCTGTGAATGAATGTACTGCAGAAGTAGTGATATTAAATGCAACAGAGCCAAAGTAGCGCTAAAAACCCCACATGTTCTATACTCAGTGTCGTAATTAGCTGGGCTGACAGTCAAATTACAGCTGAAAAGAAGGATTTTCTACAGTTTGGGTAGGATCTATCTTAAATGTACCCATTACCCAATGACAATGCTCTCAGCAGAGTAATGCAATGCCATGGGACAGTATTTTAGAGCATCAGTTAAAATTACTTAAGGCACTGGCCTAGGAAGAAAGGATGTCACCTACTGGTACCCCAACACTCTCACACACAGCACCTGGGGCTTCCCTTCCACCTTCTGCCCAAACACGAACCAGAACCAAGCCCACTTAGCCTGTAAGATTTGACAGGGCCACCTCGTAACAAGGCAGTGTGGTTACAGGCAGCAGCAGAGGGAGTGTTGCTTATCGCCCTTCCTCAGAAGGAGATAGGCTGCAAATGGTAAAGTGCGAGAGAAGCAAAGAGTAAAAGGAGACTGAAGGCAGGAGAGAAAAGAAGAGACTGAAGCTAAAAAACGGTTTTGGAGTGAGGCTTATGTGTTGGTGCAGAAGCTAAAAACATTCCCAGGGTCCTCTAAAAGGTTTATTTGAAAAGACTGAACGAATTTTAGAGCAGAACCAATGCCTCTATAACCACTGCTTCTGGGATAGATTTACAGCATAAACCCACTGGGACAGATTCAATGTTTGAGTGAGCGAATGTAACTCTATTGAAGTTAATGGACTTGTGCCCACTTATATCAAAGATGAATTTAGTCTATGAAGAAGGAAAATGGAATTTAACCTGCAAATCACCTGTTACAGAGACTAACAACATATGATGAAAAGACAAGCAAGAATTCAGGAGTTTGCTTAAAATGCTTCGTTCTATGCTCATCCAGATAGCCTGCATTCCCTGTGTTTCTAATTACCCGAAACCTTTCCCACCAGCTAGCGCTGTGAAGAATAGTATTTAGCATTCATATTATAGTAGCAACCGGAGATCCTGTGAGGGTCCCATTACACTCAGTGCTCTACAAAAACAAAAGCATGCCTAATCCTCACTCCAAAGAACTTCCACTTCTTTTCCGAGGACATGGAGGCCAATTAGAGCTGCTGAAGCTCAGAGCTGGAGTCAGGACTTAGCACTGGGATTGATACCCGAAGGGTAACTATGGGGAGACAGTTTTAGGGAGATCAAGATGGGAACATTCAGAGTTCAAATATTCACATATCA
The DNA here is from genome assembly GCA_013389965.1 of Todus mexicanus. Taxonomy (NCBI): domain Eukaryota; kingdom Metazoa; phylum Chordata; class Aves; order Coraciiformes; family Todidae; genus Todus; species Todus mexicanus. Next base: position 28,434 of record WEIS01085027.1, read on the forward strand.
GGTTAAAATTGGTTAATAGAATGGATGAGGGGACTGTCTACTGTATCTTTGTTGATGTCAATAGGGTAATAAATCAACAAGAGAGAAGCTTGATGCAGGAATAAATAATTACTGTTTGTATATAAAACCTTGCACTATGCTCTGTAGTATTCTGAGGGACTTGGATGAAGGTAACTATCGTTATAGTGTACTGCTAAGGTTATTACTAATCACATTAACAATACCAATACTGTTGACTTGCAAATTGAAAGCATCACATTCTAAATCATTGTGGATGATACAGCTGGGTAATGAAGAAATGGCAGGTGACCCAGGAATTTTCCTCAGGAGAAACAATTTGTGACATGGTCACAGGCGCTGCTTGCACAAACACAACGTGGTGATGGTCAGGTGCACACTCTGCCATGGCTGCAGGACTATTTAAAGACAAGTTCACTCTCAGATTGTCTATAAAAGCTTAAAACACTACTTAGAAAACATGTGACCAACTGTAGAGTCTTCCCCATACCAATTTCTTACACCATCCTATCAGCAGGTGGGGTTTCTAGCAGTTGTCTTAGACGGAGCAACTTTCAGCTGCATTACAGTGTGTGTAGGTAAGTGGGTAGGTCTATGCAACGCTTCCCCCTCACCCTTTCCTCCTGCTTCTCCTCCAAGGTGGCATTTCAGAGGCATGCCAAGAAAGGGCAGCCCCAGAGGGACTGTCAAAAAACAGCACAACCCAGAGCAGCCCTGAGGCTGTTCTGCATTGCATCAGGGGTTAAACCTGCCTCCAGCCAGCCTCAGGATTCGGGGTGTACATACAGTATGGCAAAGCCCACTATCTCCCCGCTTTGTGGTAAACTGACTGATACTCAAGGGCATCTGAGAGCAAACTGAGTAGAGCTAGTCTGGATTCAGAGTGCTGCGGCAGGGAGGAAAGCCTGGTCCTTTACCCCTGGTTTTCCCTGAAGAAAATACCGTCCATGGTCTGTGTCTCAGCCACCAAAGTCTGCACAAAAAGAGCATCCACAATTTTTCCCCGGTGTGGCCTATACCCAAATGTGCAAGGTGCAGAAGTACGTACCTGTCTACAAATATGCTCACCATGTCAGTCCATGCTAACACTCCCAGGCCAAGTACAATTAGGGAGTAGTACTGCATTTTAAAATGGGCATCCACTGATGGAGAATGTATCCTTTGCTGTCCAGGACTGAGAAGTCTCCAACTCTGGTTAATTATCTCCAAGATGAAAGGCTTAATTGGGAATGTCACAAGCTAAACTTTCTTCTCTTTGAAGAGCTGTCTACCTCACATGGTGCTCAGAGAAATATTAGACAGCAAACTCAGTTCAGTTTTCATTGTTTCCTTTCTGTTCCATAAAAATGCAAGCAGTTAGGGAAATGCTAACGACCATGTCCCCATGCTTTCATCCACATACCCGGTACTTCTGCGATGACACTCAGACTCTGGCAAGAGAATGATGATGAAGTTCAAGTGTGGAGAGCGGAAACTCTAAACAATAATGGTTGATTTATGGCATACAGTGAATCTTATCTGGGTCACACTTTTGAAGGGTCCCATTTCTCAACTCTTCTAATTCTTGAATTAATTAAGTTCTCACACCCATTATTTTGTTTCTCTTTTGGTATGCAGCCTGAGACAGAGGTGACAGGCTGAGTGATGCTCTTCTGAACAGTGGTTCTTCTTGTGCTGTGTGAAAGAGTTTTCAACAGTCAGCCTTGTCCCTGTAGCAAAAGTCCTCAGAGACACTCCTCACTGAGGCTTCTTCAGCCTTCCTCTTGCTCTGCGTATTCAGACCTCTTCCACATCTTCCTTAATGACCACTATGCAAATTTCTCTTGTGGAGACTGTTGAACTGGAAGTCTTTTCTCCTTCCTCATCCAAAAAGGATTAAGAACCTTCCTACAACCCCCTTCACATGTGAAGACATAGGCTGATGGACTCCTTCCAAAAAGGGGACTACTTAAGGGAAAAGACACTCTCATTCTCTCTGACTTTCCATTGCTTGCATGGACCTCATCCATCTTCATGCATTGACACTCAAGTTCTGCTGTTGGAAGTGCAATACAAGCACAGAGCTTGACAGAGGAACTAAGTGATTACACCTGATCTTCCACATTTTGTCCACTGAAGCCTTGATCCTACAAAGCGCCCCCTAAAGATCATCCTTGCCTTCTGCATGGGTAGCCACCCGAGCTCTTTGTAGGCTGCAGTTTGAAAACCATAAGCTCAAGTTCAGTAAATTTCCTACCAGACTGCTATGGTTCTGAGAGAAAATAAAAAATAAAAATAGTAATGAATCATTAAGGGCAATCGAAAATTAATTCTGCAATAAATCTATATTCAACCTATATTCAATCCCTGTGCTCCTGCGTGTTTGCTTATATTTATAAGATTTGTTTTATGAATGATTTGCCATTAATGGAGAAAAGAGAGATTAAGAAACAAAAGCTCTAGCTTCAATCCATCATTAGGGAATTAATCAATTGGCAGCCTGTGCAGACAGCTATTTAGATCTGTGGCCTGAACAGCTTAATTGGGGGAAACATGTTAAAAGGGCTAGAATGATGTTCAAAGTAGCATAAATTAGCCCATTTTGGACCCATCACATGGCCTAATTTAACAACTTCTATACCTCAGAGTTTGGCAAGTGATCACATCTCTTGAGCTTCTTTGCAGCTTTCTAGCCTGATATGGCTGCAAAGCATATTTCCGTCTGAAAATTGTTAACTATGAATACACCAGCTAGTCAATGAAAGGGGAAGAAACCTACCAGCCTGCACTCTGGAACATTGAGTGTCCTTATTCAGGTTTTCCCCTCTCTGCCCAGCCGTGGGTGTTTGTATCTATTGCTGAAAGTGAGAATAGAAGCAGGCTAAGGCCTCCTTCACCACTGCTTTTGGCTTCCTCACAGGGTTGATGGGGGTGAGATGCTCTTTGCACTCCTCCTCTTGCCAGTGGTATGTGACCAGTTGCTGTTCCTGGGGAAAAAAAAAAAAGAAAAAAAAAAAAAGGTGATGCATTTCAGAGTTTCCTAGTTTTAATGTCAGTTTTTAAAGTGTTTTGGCCTCTGAAACACAGTAAATAAAGATGCTTGAGTGGAAAACCCCATCTGGAAAACCCCATCTGGAACAAGGACTGTGGATTCAGTCACATTATCTTTTACCAGGAACAGACAAAAACTCATTAACATAAGTTTTCTGAAAGTTCAGTGTTTCCTGCAATTTCAGCATCTTCTGGGATCTGGACTTTAAACTAGTTTTGAATTCAGCAGAAAACCAGTTTCTGATGGGCCCAATCAAATCCCCATGAACTTCCTTACGTGCTTGGTGCTTGAAAACTGGGACTGGTCCCAGTGGTGAATTTCTCAGTCTCAGTATGTTGCTGCCACTGGTGCAATCAATGCCTGCACATTCCATTGTTCACACAGTTGAGGCTCTGCAGTTCTAGCTCATATGATTATTTCTGGTTACCTCACATGTCATTGGAGAAATGCTGCCCGGGGACTTTCAACAACACCATTTATCTTCAGGGTTCTAAATGTTTCATCATCTTTGCCAGGCAGCACCCTGACAACACGGCTAAACCAAACTAACTTTATACATATATTGTACATGACGTTTGTTTTGGAGCAAACTTGTTGCCCTGCATTCCAGGCCTCCAGAGGCACCATGCCATCCTCTTTATTCATCAGGAGTATGCTCAAATCCCAGACTTGGCTATCCACATGCTTCCCATCTCTGAAGGAAGATGCAGAATGCAGCAGCCAGACGCAGTTCCAGGCATAGCTGTTGTCAGCCAGGCAGGTTTCAAACATGCTTGCTGACAGCATCACTGATAACTGGATGACCTTTCAAGCTCTGGTAAAGAGGCAACAGTACCTGTGCAATTCTTGTCCTGGATCTTCTGCTGGTGGGTCAGAACAACTCAGTCTTTGAACTTTAAGAAGTCAAAACAATTGCATATTCTACCTGAGCAGTGCTAAAATGTTCAGTCGTTGAGCATCCAGATCCTCTGGAGGTAAGCCTGAGCTGTTCTGATTTATTCTGAGCTTTCAGTGGTATAAATAAGGTCAGAATCTGGTTATCTTTTACCAATATAGCCTCTGTTAGACTGATGTACCTGGCATACAAGCAGCTGGCATATTTTAAGAATATTTTTATCCTTTTACTTACAACTAATTATTTGCAAGTTTATACTTGCAACAGGATTTGGTTTAAAGTATATCTTCCGCAGAACTCCGGGATCCACAGATTGCATATTTCAACAACCAAACCAACACCCAAGGCAAGCTGTAATTTGGGACATATCATCCTTTATATCTGATTCTTTATTCCACTGGCACTAACTTCAAAAATAACAGAAAAATGTTTTCTCTTGAAAATGCCATAGGATGTACAAAGCAATAGCAGCACCAAATTTGCTGCAAAGACTAAAGGTGCAGAGAAAGTCCTCATTTCAGAAGATGTTACCACAAAAGAAAAAGACTCGAAAGGACCATCCTTCCATTTTGTCTCTTACATCACGAGAACAGCAGTAACACACAGCCACTGTCTTGGAGAAGGTAAAATGAAGACAGACAATTCAAGATGAGGAATTACCACCCATTGCTTGAGTATGATGCCAATCAAATGTCAAACTACCTAATAACTGAGTCAGGGAGAGGCTCTGGAGCAAAGGTGTGGGCCATAAGGTGTGTAAGTGTGTAAGCACTGAATAAGTGCTTCAGCTCAATAGCAGTTCAAACACTGGCTGTGTTTAAAACTCCTCAGTACGGGACAAAGGTGGAGGTCCAAGAAGACCACTTATTTATCACCAGTTCCCCAAGAGGACAGAAAAGTGTCTGTATCTTCCAATATCTTTTACAGCACAGAGCAGCATTTGACATCTGCCCTTGCACCCATTCTACTGGGAGATGTTCCCCTTCTATCTGGAAACACAGGAGCAAGATATCTCTGATGGGCACAGCATCCATTACTGCAGGAATATATATATTGCTTTCATATATCTCTGCCTGCCAAAACAGTATCAGGTGGCATAGGAAGTCTAGTCTGGAAGCTCAGCCTCTGTGTGGGAACTAAGAAGTGATGGGTTTGATGCACAGTGAATTATTTCAGAATAAATAAATAATACAGGTGAGTCAGGACAGAGAACAGAAAGTTAATCTGTTTATTCTTCCTTCAACCCTGTCTATAGCACTGTGCAGGCTACAAAGCTTTATTTTCTTGCTGTGTCTTAAAATACAGTGCCAGATACTGGAAAAGTAGTCTTTTTGCACATTGAACATAACCAGTGTTGAAGATAGAATTAAAAGATAAAGGAAAAGAAAGATTACATGATCTCACAACATAC
>WEIS01085033.1:0-14933 GCA_013389965.1 Todus mexicanus
TTTTTTTAAAAAAAAATCATTTTTTTCAACCTCCTATTTTTTATCATTGCAAGAGGTTCACAAAGAGAGGGGCTATCTAAATGATCAGACACTTAAACCTTCAGATCTTTATTTAAAATACTGAGTTGGAAATTAATATTCTTGAAGTTTGAGTGTCTTTCAATTTTTTCCAATTTCGCCATCATTAGTTAGTGTGATTGATGAAAGCTGTTTCTTATTTTGATGCTGAGGGGCCTAAACCAAGATTTGTCAAACATGTACATCACTCTACCTGGAGAACCAATAACTGGAGTTGGATCTCTGTTTGCCGTGAGGACAAGGGCAATTTCACCCATCATACCTTAGCCATTCCAAACCCACAAGCAACACGTGGAAGAACTGAATATTGAGGTGTTTGTCAAGATGCACTTGACGTGAGGATCTGATCCCACACTCTTGAAACAGCTGAACTTCATTTTTACACCGTGTAGTACATAACCCTTCTGACAGGTCAGCGTGAAAAGCCCGTTATATCGTTTCAGCACCTTTGTTCTACATATTTTGCTGTTAATGGGGATGGAAATAGAGGTGAGATTTTGTGGTAGCTCTGCAGGGCTCAGCGATGGTGCTTCTGAATCAAGAAGTTCCCTCCATCCCCATGGGGGGCTGTACCACCATGCTAGGTGCGATGCACAATTAAAACTGATGAGTAAAACAGATGAATCGTGTATTACATTTTCCACCCTCCTCTTTTCCATTTCTATAACTGTTAAGCAAATGCAGCTTTTGCAGAAGTCTTGGCTGGGAGTTCACAAAAGCTGTCCTGCTCACCCATCTGTTTAAAAGCGTTTGTAGTGAAATTCTGGCGGTGTTGGCAGACTTGCAGGATGGGAATCCTCCGGGCACCTCCCCTAAATGACACTTTCAAAGGCAGATCTACATACGTGCCACATTAGGCACTTTTTAGAGAGCACACGTAAGATCCTGGTTAAAAGAATCACATTTACTAATATTTTCCCTCTCTTTGTTCTGGGTTGATGTGTGTTATAGAAGAGGCAGAGATGACCATGCTGCACAGTTTGATGAGATAATGGCAAAGGGAAAACAGATGAGTTCAGAGAGACGGGAGATGCTGAAATGGTTTAGTAGCATAAGGGAGGATTTGCAGGGCATCATTCAAAATAATTGTGAAAAGTATAACTGAAATGATGGAAGCAGAACAAATGTGAAGATCTTTTTTTTTTGTGACAAAACATTACTTTCAGCTAACATTGATTTGATTTGAAAGGGAGTTTCAGTAGAGTGAAGAATAAATGAAATATGAACATCATTTTCAGCTTTCTCTGTGATACTGAATGATGTAGAAATTAGTCCTTATCCTGTTGTGAGCAATACAGATTGTGATATCTACAGTTAAGATTTCTAAACATTTTTTCATTTTGAGATTATGGTTTTAATTTAATTACAATTTTATCTAACATCAGCTCTTTGCATGGAAATTTTTCAGCTCGTGGCTGGTGCATACACACAGTCGTATTTGCTTGTATATAGTGATGAACATTTTCAGCTTACAGAATGCAGTTATTCTGGGGAATAAATTTTGTGAAAAATAAAGTGCTTATCTATATTATAGATGTTTTGCCTAGAAGGAACTGCATGCTTTGGAGTGGAAGCTCCAGGTTTGATGGCAGAGATGCTCTCCAGGTTGTATCACCCCTATTTAAAACTCCAGCCTGCATGTGGTGATAAGCCTGAAAAGTCTCAGTTCAGCAGAAAGAGGGGGACAAAACTCAGTGGATTTGAACACAGTGGGGAGAGGTGCAGAACTTGAAGAGCTGGGATGGGAATTGGAGTATGACAGAACCCAAACGGAGGTGGGGCAGAGGGTGGAGAAGGGAGGACAAGTGTGAGACACAGCTCACTCATATCAGGTGGGGAAAACGGCACTAGATGGGGTCAGCAACAAAGAAAGCAGAAGCACGTGCTGGTCACGGTGGAGGAAATGATTCAAAAGCCTGGTAGAGAATCCTCCTCCAAAGGTTGGAGCTGATCCCAATTGGCCTTGGGTGGAGAGAGCAGGGGAAACCTGCTGAGAAAGCCTGGGTCCGTGCCTCCCTTGAGAGGCTGGTTCTCCAGCAGGATACATTGCCTTCTGCTCACCATCATCCAGAGAGGCAAAATCTGAGCTCTGAAGCTCAAATTCCCTCTCCTGCTGCCTGCTCCTATCCTAGACTGCCCCCTGCCCCTTGAAGTGAGGAAAGTTCCTCATCAGGGAGCTTTAAAAACCTGTTGGTTTTAGAAATCAAAGGAAAAGACACATTGTTTCACTTCAAACTCATTTCCAGGAGCAAGGTCTCCAAAGGCCAGGCCAGAGACTCTCTGTCCAAGGTAATTTTATTTCCTCCTGCGTTCGCATTATGTGCTGGGCTTTGGGGATACTGACGTAACAGTTTCTCTTACAAGACGTCAGTCTCCATCGGTGCTGTTTTGCCTGGTTTTGGGATGTGGGCTGGGAAGCTGGAGGCACTGGGGAGCCAGTCCTGGTTCCCCTCGGCCAGCTGTGTGGCGGTGACTGTGGGGAGAAGTGGAAGCAGGTGAGTGGGATGATGGTGCCACAGGTGCAAAATTTCCTGGATGTTGCAATAACTGAGCTGGAGGTCACAATAAATGAGCTCCAGCTCTTTGGAGCTCATGACCTCAGAGGGGCATTTTAAGGCTGCATTCATTAGTGTCTGTAAGAAATTAAGATGGGGAGACTCTGTTCCCTTTCATCAGAACGTTGATTTATGTCTGATTTTCATGACACTTGTAGGAACACAATTTTTTGAAGGACAGTGTCACAGTTTGGTTGAAACTGTGGGTATGAGGTAAGCGCTGATGGAGAGGAAGCATGGTTACTGAAGTGTCATCTTTCCTTTAGCTAAAGATCCTCCTTGCCACCAAGCAGTAAGCACCATCCTGTCCTGGGGGCCCCAGGGAAACTCTGTTGTCCTCAGTGAATCCTACGTCTTACTTCTTGCACACAGGCAAGGATGGAAGGGTGTTACTTAGCTGTATATTTTATGCAATATGAAAATAACAGTAAGCAGGATATAAACAATTTTTTTTTATTAAATGTTCTTTGTTACTGACTTTTTTCTTCACATTTTTTGCTCATTATTACCATCATTTTGGGGTGAGCTGATACCATAGTGCTGGTACCCATTCAACAGCCATGGAGGTGATTTTGGATTGAGCCCAGTGACTTCAAATAGTTTTACTCTTGATGTAAACAAGAGCAGAATATAGCTGTGAAAGTCTATAAATAGCAAGAGGTAGGTTCTGATTAAACCTATAGTGTTTTTTCTGGCATTCACCTTGCATAAATTAAGACATTTCCATAAATAAGAGAAAACTTAATAAACCTCAGAAAGATTAGACTGTTTCCACTGGTGTATTGCATAAATCCTCCCAAGTAATTCCATACATTGTATGGAGGTATTTTTTTTACAGTATAAATTCCATTAACACTCCCATGCCATATGTACCATATATTAGGATGAGCAGCCTCCTGCACTCCCAGTAAATCACAGGCATCCATACCTTCCTCCCATTCATTGGCATGGTTCCACTGGGGCAGCATGGTGGTGTGGAGTCCCATGTAGAGCCTCTGGGCTGTGTTCAGCAGGAAAACCAGACTGCCTGTGTTTCATCCCTGGTTGTAGTGCAGTCCTTCCATGATAAAAGATCACTTGTGATCACATGGTGAAGATGCTGGACTCATTGCATTGGCTTTTCCCTCTCTCCTCTCTCCTCTCCGTGCATGGTTGAGCGACAGATCATGTCTGTCTACTGTACAGAAGGGTTGCATGTCCAGCCATTTCTATGGCACCAAGGTCCCAGGTCATCCACACCATGCTACATGCCTCAGCCATTCCCCACTCACAGAGCATTTTCTGTGGAAATGTTGCAGTTTACCTTAATAACCTGGTGCGCAAAGTGCTGCTTTAGTTTCCAGATGTTCTGAATATCCTGAGAATTGGTAAAAGAAAATGATCCTCTTTATCCTAATCAAAAGTAATTAAAAGTACTCTTAAATAGAGCACAAAATCGTAATTAACTCCAAATGCTTTGCACGTATAAGCAACATTAGTTGTTACTAACTCTTTGGTTCCAGAAGCAACAGCAGAGCCCACGTTTTGCTGTCACAGGTGCTCTGCAAACATACAGTGACTAGCTGGTTGGAATGCTTTAGCTTGAAAACGGTTTTCCCTGTGTCTGTGAAGATCAAAACTCCGTAAAATAAGATCAAGTTTCATTGCTCACTGCAACCAGTGCCATGATTTAGCACTTTAAAAAACTGGTTTATTTTGCACACCAAGGGCAGTGCAAAATGGCACATTTTCAGTTACTGTGCCTCACAGTCTTGGAGTTGATGCCTTTTACTCATTCACTTCACATAACTATATCCTTGCCATTTTTCCTTCCTTTGGACAGAACCCTTGGCTTTTAGACAATTCCTGCAGACCCTGCAGCAGTTGTGTCACCATAAGATGTGTCACTAATACTGGAAGCAGTCAGGTTTGAAAACTAAAAAACTGCCTGACTTGCATCCTAGGTGGAGCAGACAGTGAGTGAGCAGACAGTGAGGAGGATGCAGACAGATGATGTCTTTTAGCCTTAAGGAAGGCTTAATACAGTTACAATCAAGACTTAGATATGGTTCTCGATGATGCCAGCATCTCAATGACGGGACTCCTTGGAAAGAAATGGTTGTCTTGTTTTGTGATAAACCAAAAAGTGAATACTCTCCATTTCCTAGATGTTTCAGTGTGAAGTCTGGTAAGGAAGGAGCTGGCATTTTCTTTGAAGGGGTAAATGAAGACTAATTAGATTGTGAATTTCTTGGTATAGGATCCATCTTTTAGTTCTGAGTTTACACAGCATGACACAGTGTGTCACTGGCTAATGCATGACAAGCTTCCTGGTAGCTACCAAAACATGTACTACTCATACAGTAAAGGGGTAAATGATAGCCGGCACACTTCCCTTTTTGTCAAGAATCAGTTGTGTGACACCAACACGATTTTCTTTGCTGTGTGTAGCAAAGCAGGAGCTACCATGTATCTCAAATTCTAGAAAACTTTTAACACTGTTGCACACGACATTCTTGCAAGCGAACTAGCGAAGATTGTTCCTAACATTGTGGGAACATGCAAAACATTGCAGGATGACAGGCTGAAGCAGAGGCTGAAAAGTCCAAATAAAAGTGGCAAATCAAAGATCACATGGGAAGGAGACCAGAATGTCATTCAGCAGGGACAGCTGGGGGTGATGCATTCATGGATATACAGGGTACTCATTGCTGTTTGGAGAAAGATTTGTGGGTGATGGATCCCAAGCTGGGTATGAGTGTTATGAGTGTTATGATGTGCTGTAATGAAAGAGGTGAATAGAAAGGTTTGGGCAAAGACTCCTGTGCCAGTCTTGAGCACTGCACATTAAAAAAACATGTGGTCCATGGCAGAAAGTCTAGGGGCAGCAGTGAGAATGGCTAGAGCTGTAGAAAGAACACAGTGATGAGGAAAGGTGGAATGGCCTGAGCTTCTGAAGGACATACTGACCAGGGAATAGAGTCATAGAATCATAGAATCTTTGAGGTTGGAAAAGACCCTTGGGATCATCGAGTCCAACAATTAACCCTACTCTGCAAATTTCACCCCTAAACCATATCCCCAAAGGAAGCAAGGTAGTAACTGTCAAGTGTGTGAAAGGCTACCACCAAAAGGGAGGGAATTACCTGTTCTCTGTCAGTGATGAATAAGACAAGGCATTAGAAGTTTACACTGTAGCAGAGAAATTAAGCTCAGATGCTCGAAAATGGTTTTTTGTGAATGATAGAATTTATGAAGCATTGCAACCGTTTTCTTGGGGCAGTTACAAAGTTTCCATCCCTGGAGAGATTTCCATGTGTTAGAGGTGGATCACGCCCAGAGGCAGAGATAGCAGTGGAGTACCTACCTGCTAGAGATGCTATTGACCTTCTGCTACTGTGAATTACAAAAGGTTGGCTTTAAAATTAAGACAGGTTTTTTTAAAAAAAGAAAAATAAAAAAAACCACAAACAACATACATTCAGTTTTAGATCTCAGGTGCTGCAGATTTTTTTAGTGAACCTTCCCAGACAGATAGTGTCTCAGAAGCCACTTGAACCTAAGAATCTGCCTCCAAGGAATCTTGTTTCTGTCTTCTAGGACTTCTTGGCTTTTCAGCAAAATAGTGTCTGTTGTCACAGTCACATTGAAGATGTATTCCCAGAACAGAATTTAGGGTATCACTTGAAATCAGATCCATAATAGTAAACTTAGTGTTGATGAAAATATGTGGCCATACATCTGTGATGTTACCTTTTCTGTCTAGTGTGAACTAAGCTAGGTAGGTATAATATTTACTTCATCTACAGCTTTGCCTACAGAGCATAGTTACAAGAGTCAGTGAGCCTCAGACCTACCACATAGAGTGGACACTTCTGGCTCACAGAAGTCCATTAACTCACACCAGGTTTTTCTTCCACACCACATAAGGCGTGGAGAATGGTTTGCAACCCTGCTGCCCTTGGAGGAAGGTGACCAGCCGTTCCTTCTGCCATTGCCTCTCCTTCTTCTGTGTCCCTGTGGTCTGCAATTGGCCCTGCTCACTTAGCGAGAAATGGCTGGAGGTGAGCACTTCAGGAGGGCTCTCCTCCTCCTTCCACCTGTTTTTCATTCCTTGACTCACTGGCTTTAAGCCGTAAGCAGTGACGTGACAGCTGAGTCATGGACGCACCACCTGGATGCTGTCAGCATCAATCTCTCCTATAAAGATCATAGAAGAACAAAATAGAGAAGACTGTTAGGGCTTCTCATTCATCTTCCTGCCAGCAGGGCACCGAGCCCTGCAGTGCGGTCTCTAGCTCTGCCCAACCTTGCTCTCAAAATCCCAAGCAATGGGCTTCCACTGCTCTCCCCTAGGAACCTTTCTGTGATTTAATAAACATCATTTCCAAGGAAAGCGCTGCTTTGCTGTGGCTATTATTTTGCTTAACTTTTACTTATGTGAGCAAACAACTTCTCACTAACATCCACAACAATTTTTTTTTTTCTTGCGAAGAAATTCATTAAAGTTGCAAAATTGGAGAATAAATGTGGGGGTTATTTAGTGCTTTATTTAACAGTTTTAAGAGTCTCCCCATTGCATGCATTGTTGTACAGAGCAGATGAAACAAAAAAGAGATGCAGTCCTATGCCCTGGAGAGCTTACACTTTTCATTTAAGCAAGATACAGTGACTGAGAATGACAAGTAACGAGAAGGCAGGACAAGAGTCATATGAGAAAGGTCAGGATGTTTCTAAATAAAGCCCATTGTCATGCTTTTAATTTGGGTTTATACTGGAGTCATCATAGACGGCTACATATTTTGGGACAAATTCACTATGTTTTAATCAATATTTTTATTTTTATTTTTTTAAAATCTCACAAGGCTATCTTGCCTACTTTGGTTTGGTGCTTGTTTAAAGCTTTGTTTTTACAGAAATCTGCATTTTTCTCTCATGGTTACTCTTTATCTCAGCTTAACCAAGCCTTTTCAAAAAGAATTGTCATAGTTAGTCTGTTATTAATTCCCTGCGAATCATAGAGGTACAGGAGCTTGTCTGTCTGATCCATGCCACTGCAGCAGGACTGATCCTCCTTGACCTTTGTCTCCAGCTCTCTGTGTCCTCTCTAGTAACACCCCAAACTGCCCTCACTCCAGAAATGTCAGTCAAAACTCTTCATCTGGGGTTTTTTGAGCGTAACAAAGCAGCTCGTCTCTGCACACACTGTACAGCTGCCTCTGCTCAGCTGAACAACTCCTCTCCACTGGGCACCAGTAAACCAGAGCAAAGCATCACGGAGCTGGACCATCTGCCCCACCTCGTCCATATGCCTTCCTCCAGCTTTTACACCCTGCTCACCGTGTGTTTCCTACACATGGTAGAGGTGTAAAGCCAGTCCCTGACACCCTTAGCTTTGGGCCTTCACATCTTCTTCTTCATGCCACATGATTAATAGAGGAACACATTTAATTCTGGGGGATGTAAGGTAAAAGTTTATCATGGTAACTGAATGTTATCTCAACAGATGCCCATTCAATGCCATCTGTCACACCTGTGAGTTTGGCTATTATTTCCTACTAATTTTATTCTTGTCTTTGCCTTCAGGGGACAAATTCTCCCTGGCACCTGACTCCAGGTTTAGTAAACTCCCAGAGGGAGCCCCAAATGCACTTCAAAAGCACTTTTAGTGTGTGCCATCCTGGTGAAACCAGCTGTCCGTGAACATCAATTCCCTGCAGCAACTTTTCACTTCACAGAATAGAAATAATCAACATTGTGGTTGGGTGTGGAAATTTTGCTAAATCAAGACAGGGGACCTGGATAAATGGACTGATTTTAGTGCTCTGACCTTTCAGCCTCCCCCTTCCCTTTTCTGAAGTCAGTCGAGTCCTGTTGGGCATTTCAGAGGGTTTGGAAGGGAGACGGGTGACTTTCAGCTGGAGAGCCTGCCACGGGTTTGGTTTTGCACATACACATCGCTGAGCAGCTTGACCAAGTACACGTGTTATATTCAGAAGGCAAGGGAAGGACCTCTTTCTTCTACTAGACCTCCAAATTTGGGTTACTCTTATGTTTACCATAAATATATTTAATTATTATTTCATTATTTCATTGTTTGCATTTTCTGCAGAATGCCCTAGCTAATAAATTAGGAAGTAGATGTTTGGTTATACAGATAGCGCAAAGTTATTCCAACAGTCACACTGGAAAAGCATTAGTTATCTAAGGAGACAAATTGAACAAGACAAATCTAGGGCCAACCTGTTTCTCCTCAAGCAGTTTGTAAACGCATACTGAGAAGCACAGAATTAGAAGAGTTGATTTTGCTCCTGCTATGACCCAAATTCCAGCCTTCAGCTAGTTAAGGTCAAGTGAACTTGGCCTCTTGCTTCATTTAAATTTACTGGTTTTAAACAAGATGTCATTCAAACCCGGTGGTTTGGTAGGTGATGTTGCTCAGATCCTGCCTTTATTTAAGGATGGTTTTGTTTCTCTCTAAACCTACTGTAACTCTGCTGAAGACCTACTCTGGGAATGGGGAGCTCCTAAACAAGTCCTGTAACATTTCATCCATCATCTTGGCTGCCAGAGCCAGGTATCAGTTGCTGGTCCCATATACAGTTCCTAAGAGTTTCTTGGGGACATAAGCAGCCATGTCCATTGGGACCAGGCATCTTCAGCAGCAGCCTCACTCATTGCTTGAGGTTTCTCTGTTCTCACAGAATTTATCTAAGCTTTGATGAATTAACTTCAGGGTCTGAGCCAGCTCTGAGAGAAGGCAAAGGCAAAGCAAGGTTCAGTCGCTCTGATGGATCTCTTCCAAAAAATATGGGTGGAGTTCTCCTGAGTTTTGTTGACTGCACCTGTTTTGGGAATATGAAGGCATTTGGCTTTCCCAAATTTTCTCCACACCTTGTAGATATTTCTCCAAGCAGCACCCTGAAGGCAGGGCTGGGGTTGGTGAACTGCTCTCCTGTAAACAGCTTAAAAGTGCTTACCCAAATACCCTGGTGCAGAGAGACACAGCAGATTTTGTCTTCCATATACAGCAAGTGGATATGGTAAAGTGCAAACAGCAGCAGTTCACAGTGATCAACACATACAATAAAGCCTATCCAACCTCATTGTCTGGACCATATGCAAGCTTCTCCTTGTGCAGGATCTGCAACAGATGCTGTGTCAGTGCAGGGAGCCTTATTCTGGCTATATAAGCCAAATTTTATGTATTACTACAGCAGCACAAGCATCTCTGGGCTATTCAACTCTGCCTTGCAGACAGCAAGACAAGAGCCAGCTCCTGTCCTCATTCTCTGTTATAAAATACTTGTTCTGCTTCGCAGGACCCTATGTATCCACCCAGTCCGTCAAGTGGGAGTAAATACAGCATTGTACTGTTAAGAGAAGTACTGCTGGAAATCCCAGCTTAAGTCAAAAAGAATTGCATGTTGTTTGTGAGGAATGATGGCAGTTAATACAATAAGCCTAACCATTTCTAAACTTTTCCCTCCATTAAGCAAAAATAATCAGTATCATTATCTTTTATATTTTGTGAATGGAAATAATATTATACACATTCTGAACATTAACAGCAAGAAGAACATTCAGCAAGAAAGGTGAACATTTTAGCGTAAGGACTGTATATATTATGTTTTACTAGCTGTTGAGTACATGGGGTTCCAGATAGTTAGTTCTGGCAATGAGAAATATCTGTGAGTCTTGTGATGTGAGAAACGCAATGAATGAAGCACTTCAGAGGATCAGAGGGTAATGTTATCCATAACTTCCATCAATCAAGACAAAAGATAGCAAAACAAAGACACTTACTGGGATGGTTGAGGGTACTGACCCAAGGTCTGTGTCTTTATCCACAGTGATCTTCGCTTTAGTTTCTTAGAATTATATTACTGTAGCTAAGGAAGTCCTTGAGGCATGGATTGCTGGAGGTTGACAGAAAATTCCAGGGAAGTATCGCTATAGACTTACATTGATCTTGACATTTTTGCTAAATAAGAGGCCAAAGCTGGTATGGCCCTTCTTATATTTTCAAGTTAAGGGCCAAATCCAAAAGGGAATCCAAACAAGGTATTAAAGTAGAATTTAAGCATGTAAATCCAGAACAGAAATGAAAAGGTTCCCTCAGCTCCTGTCCAATCCTAAAGGCACCTAACTCAGGAGGTAGCTACCTTCAAAAAACCTCAAATGTACAGCAGTTATCTTGTGCATTTTCCCAGAAACACCACCATCTCCGTGAGTCTGAGTCCTGCCAGGGTTACAGATTCGGTCAGAGGATGATCCAGGTCTTACTGGCTGTGGAGAAAACCACGTGTTTCAGTTCATGAGCTAAGTTTGTGCTGAGGATGTGTAGCTGAGAAGGGGAAAATAGGAAAAGCAAAACTCCAGAGGTAAAAGAGAGTAAGACAGTGTAGAAGAGTCTTTATCTCAGCAGTTGGGATGGTCCTCAGGAAGGGGAATTGTGCATGCCAGAGCCACCTGCTCTCTTTCACATTGCATTTGTACTTCACCTTCCTGGCTGGAATTCACAAATAGCTCTTGGAGAAAGACTGAAACTCTGGATCAGGTAGGTCCTCTCACCACTAAACTAAAAATTATACTCACCTTTGGTCTTCCTCTCCTAGCTCAATGAATCTTTAATTCCTTTTATGCAAAGAGGAACGGAGTCAACATAAGGCCGTGCAGTGGTCTCCTCTCTGCTCTCCCTATCTCCCTTGTGTAGCTTACCCCCTGGAAGATTGTGGCAGCCTCCTAGGGAACACAGGTTGAGATTTCTCAGGCAGCAGATAGAGCTAACCCAGATCTCCACTTCATTACCCTGCTGACATCCTTCCTGTGAAATAAAGATGGGCAGCCATGGCTTGCAGGAGCGTCCTGTGTTTGCCTCCTGGATGGACAGAGTCTGGCCATGCCATGTAAGGTGGTTCAGCCTTAGGGACAGGTGTGGTTTGAAAGCTTTGCCCTGAGCTGCTTCAGCTATCAGCTTGCTTTGTGTCTCCTGAGAGGGAGCCCTAAACGGCCTGTGAAATGATCTTTCCTCCTTCCTCCCCTGTGAATATTTCACTGTATTTGCAGCAGAATAAATCCTAGAGAACAAGCTGAAGAAGACCCAACTCACAATACCCTGCAGCTGAAAAGCTGAGACTATTCTCCTGGAAGATTGGAGAGATACTTTGAAAAACCTTCTCCAGACCTAATAAATGGTGAAAGACTGGAACAAATCTCCAGCATCCCAGGTTGGTGTCCTCACCAGTATCTTGTATGTATTGGCAAGTGCACACAGTAGTCAAGACAAGAGTGATCCAGTGGGCACTCTGGAAATGATTGCAGGAGATGGATGTGATGGATCCGATGGAGGAGAAACATCTTTTGAGGGTCGCTAGCAACCAGAGCTGGGAGGCTGTGCCTTGAAGTAGAAATTAAGGAGGAGGTAACTGATGGAAATCCATGTGTCCCTGGAATTTTGGAGCTTCAGTGCAAAGTGCCTGGGTTCTTGACTGTCTAAATATGGGAATTGTGCCTGACCTGTCAAACACTTCCCTGAGCAATCAGATTCTTGAACTCTTCTACCACATCTGAAAATGGAGTTTCGAATTAGACCCACACAAGTGTTTAGGTGCTTAACTTTGTTTTGTCCAACAACAGGAATCACCAAAGCACCTGCTCAGCCATCATCTAATGCCAAGGTCCAGACACCTCGTTTTACCAGAGATGTTCTGTGGGTGCCTTTATCTCTGGGCACATGCAGAGACACTTGAATCTTGCCAGTCCTGAGCAGTCTACAACAGAGAATCAAACTGACTTGCTTTTTTAAAGTTGCCTAATTCTAAGAGGGGCTTTGGTATTTGCCACCTCAAATGGAGAAAGGTGCCTCCTTGCAGGGCAGGCAGTATTTCAAGCTCTGCCTGATTAGCTGATTTGGTAATCTCCTTCTCCTTGCACTGCCGTGGTGTATCGAAAGCAGGCACCTAACAGTGTAGTAGCAGCCTGTGTCAAAATGGTAAGCTGAGTGTTGCCATGTACAGTTCTGCCACTATATTCCTAAATACTTTCTACCACAGGATCAGTGGGTGGTACCAGCTGCCTCATCGATCATGATGCTACTTCTTGGGGCACAAGATGCATTACATCAGTTAGCCCATAACTCCAGGTCTCCAGGAACATAGATCTTACTGGAGTTACACATTAAAGTCGTACTCTGTTTACCTTAAAGCAATCTGATGGAGAGATTAAGTAGGCGATTAGTCCATCTCACCACATCACAGCGAAGTAATTAAATTATTCCCAAACAAAACTGCTGGAATTTGACGCCTAACCTAACTGCTGATAACTCTGTAGTCCTCCTCGCCTGCTTGTTCAAGTGCTCAACTGTCCTTATTAATACCGCGCCAGTTTTGTCCTGCTGAAAGTTAGAATATGTTTCTTCTTCATCGTCTGTCCTTGCTGATCTGTGTGAGTAACAGACCCCGTCACAGATAATTATTCTGGCTTTGCAGTAAGGGCTGGTGAGCCTCCGTTTGCAATATAGTTCCTAGCACCCGTCACCTCATTATGTGAGTCAATGCAAACAGGGAAGTTGCAACCGAGCCCAAATAATACAAGAACTTAATTATTCAGAAGAGGGATAGAAAAGCTACGGTGTGGCTGTTGCCTTTGAAAAACAGATTAAAAAGCCACTTTAGGGGAGTTTGCAGAACTCTGGGGGAATAGCAAGGATTCGCGTATACAGGGAGAGTGGAGCTAGTGACAAATACCAGAACAAAAGGGAAATTAACAGAAGGTTAAGTAGGGATGATCGGCAAAGCAGTGTAATTTATTTGTGAATTTATATGTATTTAGCACAGTTAATATATGGAAAATTATACTAAAGCTGTAACAGAAACCACTATTTGAAATCATTTTACAAGGGTTTAGAGAAGTGTCGGGGCTTATATCAATGCCGTGGGATGCAACGGTAATTCAGAGGAGAGGAAAAGGACTTACATCTTTGTCACGATCTCATCTCTTAAAACATTTAGTTGCATTGTGATAAGTAATGGGCTAATACGACTATCTATACAATTCTCAGGGAAAGATTTCCAGTTACAAGATTAATTTCCCTTCCAGCTTCAAATACATAGACGGGAAAAAGAAAAAAAGAAAAAAAAATAATAAATCAGAGAGACTTGGAGGGACAGGGATGAATCCTGATCTCAGCAGAGTAAAACACGAATAATCCCAGGAAAAAAAAAGCTGGACGCACAGAGGGATGCAACTGAGATGAGATCTGGTCCTCAAGGGCGTGCACTGAGAATGGGAAAGCCTTGATGTCCGCTCCTTAAATTTCAAGGAAAGCTAATAAAAGAGTCCCAAGTCCTTTTAGGGCATTTCTGCAGTTCTTGGAAGAAGCCTGTGTGTCATCATTTGCATATGATGCCTCCAGGCCATCCGCATCAACACGCGTTGGATCAGGCTGAGCGGCTCTCTTCCTCCGACCTGCAGCTTTGCCTGCTTTGAGATAAGTCAGACCGCCTTCAACTCTGGTGAACCCACTGGAAATTCACCCTTCTTATGTATCAAGGAAGAGAGGGACCCCCGAAATGTTGCCCTTAGGAAATAGCACTGTACTGTTCTCCCTTTTTCCCGGGTCGGGTGCGAGTAAATCACAGCTCACTCTCCGGAGGGGAAATCCCTGGAGGCACTTAACGATGCGAGAGCTCCGGCTGCACTAGCACCGTTTACTCGGAAAATCAAAGGCAGTTAATCACAGTTTCTCGATTGGGGAAAACCCCACTTGATTTAGACCCATTATTATGCAGGGACACCTACATCCAGCCGTGCTGCAAGCCAACCTAGCCTCTGCTAAAGGGACTTCTTCCCTGGCAAGCCCTGCCCGTCTTCGGGAAACCGGGACGAGTGTAACTTCACTTGAATGACACTTGGGTGTAATTACACTTGAGGAGCAAGATCTACCAGCGATGCTGTCCCGCTCGTCCTTTGGTTGCCGAGGCTGGACAGGGGGAGGCTGAGGAAGCTGCGGGGCTTTCCCCGACTCCCTCCGGCAGAAAGCGGCGGGGCGGCGACAGGAGCTTCATTCCGGCGGGACCGAGCGCTCCGGGCAGTCCCGCCGCGCCAGGGAGGGATGAAGGAATGATGGAGGGATGGAGCGAGGAAGAGCTTTCGGGTGGCAGGTGAACGGGGCGACGCGATGCGGCCCCGACCCATCCCGGTGTCGGTGCGGCGCTGTTTTTGGGCGGTACCTGCAGAGACTCCGCCGGTGCCGGTGGGGCGGGCGGGTTCTCCCCACACCAGTGGCAGCCATCGGGGGGCCGGAGAGCCCGGGGTTGT
>WEIS01085033.1:15216-52002 GCA_013389965.1 Todus mexicanus
GGAGCGGCGGCGGGGCGGCGGCGGGCGGCGAGGCGGCGGGAGGGCTGAGCGCCGCCTTCAGCGGGCCGCGCATCGCCTTCTACGTGGGGCTCAAGAGCCCTCACGAAGGCTACGAGGTCCTCAAGTTCGACGACGTGGTGACCAACCTGGGTAACCACTACGACCCGACCAGCGGCAAGTTCACCTGCCAGGTGCGCGGCATCTACTTCTTCACCTACCACATCCTCATGCGCGGCGGCGACGGCACCAGCATGTGGGCAGACCTCTGCAAGAACGGGCAGGGGGGGCCTCTCCGCTCTCCTGCTCGTCCTCCCCGCCTCGGTTCCTCCCGCGGGCACCGGCGGCCGCCGTTCTCGGGGGCAGGAGCAGCCGGAGCATCCTCCCGGCCGTCGGAGCGGGGCTGCTCGGCGGGGAACAGCTTTAAAGCCGCGGCGAACTGCGAACTCCCGGCTTGCGAACTTTCCTGCCGGGATAGGGGGAAGGAGAAGCGAGGAAGGGGGAGGCAGGGAAGGCTCGGGAAGCTGGGGGAGAGAGCCTCGGGGTGGGGAAGGGGCGAGGGGAGAGGGGCTCGGAGGTCTGATGTGCCCCGCGGCTGTGTTGGCAGGTGCGGGCCAGTGCCATCGCCCAGGACGCTGACCAGAACTACGACTACGCCAGCAACAGTGTGGTGCTGCACCTGGACTCCGGTGACGAGGTGTACGTCAAGCTGGACGGAGGCAAAGCGCATGGAGGCAACAACAATAAGTACAGCACTTTCTCTGGCTTTCTTTTATACCCCGATTAATGCAAAACAAGCAACGCGACACAACTGGCCCCGACACCGATATACATAGGGCTGGTTGGCATTTCTGTACCCCCTCCTGCTGCTGTTTTTGCTGGCGTCTGCTGGCTCCGCGGGTTACTTTAGCTTCATCATCAGTTTGTATGTTTTTTGTGGGTTTTTTATCCCCGTGGAAATGAAATAGAAGTGAAACAAAGCAATTCCCTTCCTTACTCTCCCCCATTTGCTCTGAACGCCCTCCCCTTGCTTTTGTTAGCCTCAGTGTTTTGTGTGTCACATGAGGAGCTCAGCAGCTTCAAACTCTTGAGTGGTTCCCGGGGCTGTAAGAGAGCCCAGAGTTCGGACTGTGCCGCACACGGAATTTGAACCAGTCACATTTTTTTCATCAATGAGTATTAATTATGATGATGAATTTTCAGATCAACTATTCACGAAGTGGGACTGGACCATAACTGTTTTTTCCTCTGCTGCTTTGTTTGTGTGGGGTCAAGTGTAAAGTTTTCTGTGCAATGCAATGCTTGTGTGAATGATGGTGTCATTAACGTCAAACCTGTTCCTGTCTGCAAAAGAATTCAGTCTTTGACAACAATCGCTAAAATATCACATTAAATTATGTTTTTAGACAATGTCTTCTTGCTGTCTCTCTCTTCCAGTGCTCCAAAGGAGTGCCTTGGTGGTGCCACAGGAGGGTGGGAGGTAAAGGAGGACTGTCCCTTAGGTTAAAGTTAAGATGGGGCATCTTGCCTAGGTCTTGATTATGGTTCAAGGGGGCTGGGAAAAAGCAGAGGGAGAGGAAGAAAAACGTCACTTGAATGCAGTTTTGTAAAAAGAAGGCAAACAGTCATCAAGAGGTGAAAGTGGGGGTGTGGAGCAGGTTTCCTAAACAGATTGTCTGAGTCTGAGCCTGATCCAGAGGTTAGTGAAGTACAGGAAAAGCAGTTTAATCAGTGATTATGGAAAGACTCGTTTCTGTAACACGCTTGACAAATGTAAGAAGGCAGAGGGGGAGACAGTCTGTCTAAAACCCCTGCAGTTGCAGTGTGTACATGGATTGGAAACCACACCTGACTGGAGGTGGGTCTGCACAGTCCCTGAGACAGGTTCGGAGAGAAAGCTCGCTGAAGACTTGACAGACTCAGGCCATTTGTGAAGCTTTTCTGCTGGTGGTTCTTTTTAAATCCCAGCCACTCTGTATCACACTTGTTTATAACTAGTGTGAGAGGTTCTGAGCTTTTGGTGGAGGAGGCGCGTCTTTCATCATCACCCCAGTAGACAATCTCCTCAGTTTGGGTAATTTGGGGTTGCTCTGCTGAAGCTAAAAGTGCCAGCTTGATTTACAAAAACACTTGCTTTCCTTTTATTGTCTTGTCATTTCATTTTTCCCTCCTGAAGGTCTTACCTCCCTATCAGCTTACTGCCCTTTGCAGCGTTAGCGCAGTTTCACAGGTAAGAGAGACAGGAGCCCAACAGCAACAGCTATGCCAAGGCTGGAGCTTTGCCCCTGCCCTGACGTTGCAGGAGGAAGGGGAACTACAGCCGAGATGGACTTATTCCAGCCCCACTTTGGGGCAGCTCAGTGATGACCAAGTTCTTACAGTCTCTTCTGTCTCCTACCTAGTCCTCGGTGGGTATTATCTTCTCGTTGGCTGGAAGAGGAGGGTCAGAGAGAGAAAGCAATTCCTCCCTTCATCCCGTCCTCAAACATCCCCCAGATGAGGGAAGCAGAGTTCATAACCAGGTACATGTGTTAGACACTTATCAATCTCTAATGTCTTGTTGATTTGTACTATTTAGAATATGATTAAAACCAGTGTCTGAGACCCAAATGAAGTATAATTGCTATGGATCCTCAATTCCCCCTGGATCCGTAATCCTTTTTGACTATTCCACCCCTCCCCTCCAACGAAATGGAGCTTAGACACAAAGCCCTCGGTTTAAATTTCAAAAAATTAAAATTGACATGCAGCAGCATTAGCAGGAGCCAGGAGGAATTCTAAGGAGGTGCCTGGGCTCTGCTTTATCCTTTGCATTAAGAAGCAATTTGTACTTCTAACAAAGACCCAACTGTTCCCCCTTGGCAAAAGGGCAATGAAGATGCCTTGCAAGGGAATTGCTGTTCACAATACTTAAACAAATTTGAATCTTAGATTTTTAAATCTGTATTCCCTGGTGGAGCCTGCTCCTTGCAATTCAAATGCAAGGCTGGTGGTGTGTGCCTGCCAAGGTGTCAGGAGCTAAGCGGATGATGGATTGATGAGGCAATGGGAAGACACAGGCTCACAGTGGCAGTTTGCCCCGACAGTGATCTATGTATCTGCACATTATCAATGTCATGAGGAGGCTTGAACCACCCTCGCTAGATGTCTCATTTTCCACTTATCTCTTATGTACTAATTATCAGGCTGGATAATTCCCCAGGATAGAAACAAAAAAAAAAAAAAAAGCTTGTTGCCACTCCACTGACAGTTTACACAATCGATAGAATGAACGTCTCCCTCGGAGGCTCTCTCTGCTCGCAGGCTTTTTTGTTTCCTCTTCTCATCGCAGGGACCTCCAAGATTGCCTCTGTGGGGGGTTGATGGCTTTCACCCAGCATCTACTGCGGTGCTGCTTGGACAGGCTCCTCCATCCCAGTCACCGCCGTCCTAGCTCAGTGTGTGGGTTGGTTTGTTTCTGAAGTAACACAGGGAAAAACAATCAGGAGATGAAGAACTTTAGTGCTTGGTGGTGCAGCTGCCCAGAAAAGCAGAGGCAGTGTTGCCGATGGGGATGGCAGCCCCTGTGCTGTGGGTGGCTGGGGGTGAGAGCAGAGTCCCAGCAAGCAGCCTGCGGCAGGCTCCTAACTCTCTAGACTTTGACCGGGTCCTCCTCCACTTGGATGTGGTCCATGGATTCTGTATGTTTCATGGCACAAAGAGAAGGGGCTCTTTGTAGCGGGGATACACTCATCCTCTGATTTGGGTCAGAGAAGGAGAATTAATGCGTACACTGAGAATTTCTCTGGGACTGGCTTTCCCAAATGATACTAGTATCTCAAACAAGCATCAGCCAGCCTCTGCTCTGGAGGTTTTACCCCTCAGAGATGTTATTTTACTTGTTGAGTAAAGCAAATGCTTTAAAAAATTGTGAGGTGATCAGATGTGATATGAACAGGGAAACCTCCCTGCAAGGAGTGGAAGGTTGGTGTTTTAGACAAAAGGTACTTTTGTTTTGTGTCCAGCTGCATGATCAAGTTAAAATAATAATAAAAATGTTAAAAAAAAGAGATGTGTTCATCCTCTCAAAGTAGCTTAGATGTTGCAGCAACAAATCCTTGATCTTTGTACTTCTGCTGTGAATCCTTTAACCTTGTACTGTGCCTGGACAGCACCAGCTATGAAAGGGATCCCTGGAAAAGAGGGGAGCAGGGAGACATACAAGCACACAGTACACTGTGGAAGGGAAACGGGGGTACTGTTGAGAGACCCAAGAGGAGTGCCAGCCACCTCTCATCTGTGGCTGTTCCCTGGAGGAAGGCTTTCAGGTTACTCTGCTCTCCTACAAGCCAGTGGGCTTGTGGCTGGGCACTTGTTTTCTTCTGGTGTGACCTTCATTGGCTTGGGGAGCTCCTGGCAAGTCTCTAGGCAGATGAGAAAATCCTGCTTTGGCTTGAGTGAAGCAGGTTAGTTGCTGGGACGAAGTTTTCACCAGCCAGGGTTCAGAAGGAGTTTTCTGAGGATCTGTGTGCTGCCAGAGCAGCTGGATGTCTGATGTCCCATGCAAAGACTGGTGGCTCTGTATTTTCCAGGACCTGGGGTCACAGATTTTCTCCTTGATGCTCATCCCTTTGTGAAGTGATGCCTGGGTTGATGGAACCACACTGGCTCACAGCAGGGCAGGAGAGCCCCATGTTTGGGTTCTCCTCTTTCCCTTCTGCTGTTAGAAAAGCAAAGTGCTGCTTTTTGTGCCTCATGGCTTTGCACGTGTGCACTGAGCTACACTTTGATCTTGGGCTTACTGCTTTTGTAACTCACTCTGGGCATTTTTATCTGTGATTTAATGCTTGCCTATCTCCTTCCTTAGCTCCTTCAGTGGCTTAAAGTGCCTGGACAGGTTTAATCACTGAACTCACAAAGCAAGGAGGATGAGTTTGGTAGATGCTCATGTGACCTTTTTCTGTTTATGTCACTGACTAATTATATTAAAGGGGTCTGTGACAGATAGAGGCAAAATGGCATATAAATCTGTTTTGAATCTACTATGTTTGTGTTAAAGAACTTGTTTAGATTTTTTTTGGTAACATGCCAGGTTTTTTTCCTTACTGTCATTGGACTAAACTCTGGGAAAAAAATCCTGTAAAGATCCTGTGTGTTAGTATTGTCTCTGGGATAAAGGAGCCTGTCAGAATAAAATAAAGACTAACTGAATCTTCACTGACTTTGAGACTGCAAGGAGTTTGGTCCTTATTACTGCGTATGTCTGCATTGTGCAGAGACTTGGGAGATTAATTACAGACAAGAGATGTAAACTGTTACTGTGTGGACACTCTGGCATTTATGGGTGAGAGCCTCCTTTCAGCTGGTTTCATGTCCAATGACATAAAGAGGTTCAGCTTGATAATAAGTTAACATGCAACTGGGAGGCCATTGCTCTAGACCAAGCCTGTGCCAGTTCACAAGTTAATCCCTTGGTCATGTAGCAGGTGCCACAGGAGAAGTGTGGGAGATGCTTGACTATTTCTTGAGCCCACCACTCGCCCTTGGGCAAGCTTCATTTTTGAAGGCTGCATGGGGGATTAAAGCAGGGATCCGAGCTCCTTCTTATTCCTCTTGATTTATGACGAGATGTTTTATTACTGGCCTTAACTATGAGTTAGGAAGAGGCCAGTAGAGGGCAATGCTGGTTCCCTCAAATGGCCTGGGGGACAGCACCATTACCTCCTGGGTAGGCAAGAAGCTGAGGCTGCCATATGATTTGATGTCCTAGTCTTGGACAAACACTGGAATTCTCCTTCTTTCTCCTTATGTTTCAGGCTGAAGCCCTGACAGCTGATTGTTTCAGGTGACATCCTGAAAGGTGCTGAGGTGCTACTTTGTCCCAGCCCTCACTGTAGAGGTGCTCTGCAGGATCTTGCTCTCAAGGTTTCGCAGAGCATAATTCTGAAGGAGCTGTGAGTTATGGCTCTGTTTCCTTGTAGAGAAAGCTAAAATGCCCATCTTCTTTGGGTTCTTCCAATTATAATGTACCGTGAATTAACTGTTATCCTGTGTGGCACAGTTCTATATTCTAATAAATGGGAGTAGATTTTCTACACAAGGGACTGTTAGCATATCCCTCTCTCTGCTGCATTTATTCCTGGCTTGTTTTTTGGCATGAGCTAGGATAGAAACAGAAGAGGCTTGTTTGATCCCTGTGATCTGCTGCCCTATTAATGCAGGATTATTTCCTCCAGCTCACTGTGAGCACGGTGACACGGAGAGCATGGCTTGCCTGCAGCCTTTGGCTGCACTCCTCCCAGCGAGGGGACATTCACATGATCCTGGCTCTTCCTTTTGCTTGCAGCTGCCAGATCATGTCTGAAAAACAAGCAAACAAAAAATATCCAACCTCAGTCTTGAATGCAGCTGAAATGTTTTCTTGGTGCCATTTCTCTTTGTCAACAAATTGCTTATTGCTTAACTGTTGTGATGTGCTCCCCATCCTAAAGAGGAGAGATCTGCTGCTGAGAATGGGGAAGAAACATGCCCAGGAGAATAACTTGTCTGAAGATGTGAACACAGGCTTTATGAACAATGATTCTTTGTCCAATCTTAGTTTTAAGATGCAATTTTGATGGTATGATAATGCAGAAAATGTTCTAACTCCTTGGGGAGGAAGCTGCTTTTCAGGTAGTGTCTTGCTCTTCCCTCGTTATTGTAATGATGTTCCTGAAACTTTGCGTCAGCCATGCTGTGCTGCAGCATGTGAATGTATGAGGTGATGGAGATCAGATCCAGGTGGGTTTCTCTCTGTTTTGTTTTGGTATACAGTTGAATTCTTGACGTTTGCTTCTCCTTCTCCTGGCACCTCATTTTTCATGGAGCTGTCCTTCCTGGGAGCTGGGAGCTCAAGGGCCAAAGTCTACTTCCAGGTACACTGATCTAATTCTTCTCAAACTTAGTTTTTCTCAGTGGCTGTGTTGTCAGGATTAATCCTTGAGTACATGTAGCTACTCTCAGACTGCCAGTGTGGCAACTGGTTCCTGTTATGCAATGTTTGGGGATGTATTATAATGAATCTTGGTCTTTGTACCCTAGAGATGGAAATGGTCCAGCTCTATTTTGTGTCCTGTCCCGCAAGTGTCACTATATAAATACCTTCCAGGGAAAATGCCATTAGCATTTGCAGAGAGGGTGGAGTAGCTCCTTTTGTCAGCATCTAGTAACCTGCTTAGGAAAGAGATGTGTCAAATATCTCTAGAGCTCAACTCCTCTAACACCCTGCTAAGGGCTTCGCTGCAGCTGAGAGAGCTTGAATTGCAAACTTTAGCATCCCCTCTCAAAAGGCAAAGCATCCTTGAGGAGTAACACTGTGCTGCTATTTATCAGTTTGGGTGAGAATGAAGCTTGAATGATGTTAGAGCTGAAACACTAATTAAACCAATAAATTTCTTTGTATTTTGGGGTGTGTTGGCAATTAATATGCAAAATCCCATTGTTTCCAGCAACTCCATAATTCACGATGCATAGTGTTATTACATATTGACAGCATATACTGTGAGGTTTCCAAAAGGTGCTGCTGTGCATAGTAAGAACACTGCTGTGATCCCTGTTAAACCATTACACAGGCTCGGTGAGTCATGGTGCTGCTTCATGTTCTACCAAAGCCTTGGCTGTCAGTGGGGGGTAGGAAGACCACACAGAAATGCGTCTCTGTCGAGCATACACTACGTCTCAGCAGCTATTTGCACTTCCTATTGCTTTCACAATTACGGTGGAAGAGAGGAAAGGTGTTCCAGCTAATCCTAAAAAAAGGCTCAAGCTGATGCGAAGAGAAACTGATTGTAAAGGAAATACGTATTTGGATCGAAGCAAGGCAGGCCTTAGCTTCAATTCGCTTCTTATTGGACAATCTAAGTAATCGTTCCTCAAACAAAATCTCTTCAAAG
Source organism: Todus mexicanus (assembly GCA_013389965.1). Classification (NCBI taxonomy): domain Eukaryota; kingdom Metazoa; phylum Chordata; class Aves; order Coraciiformes; family Todidae; genus Todus; species Todus mexicanus. The sequence goes on from WEIS01085033.1 coordinate 23,124, forward strand.
CTGTGAGAAGGGAGATGGGACAGGAAAGCTGCTCAGAGATGTACTCTTCTCTCTTCCAGGGGAGGAACGTTTTGGCAACCTAAGACAGGACAAGAGTCTGTGACTGCAGAACTCTGCAGTGGCTTTCTGCCTAAAATTGCCTTTTGTAGCATCAGAATAAGTTCTTCTCAAATATTTTCCAGTATCTTTCCTTAAGGCAGCAAAATCAGAGGACATTGTAAGAAATAATTGGCTTTTAGTCTCAAAATACTTGATTGAGAAGGCCATCTGCCTGAGATTTTGTTCCCTGTTTTTCCTTACACTTGGACTTGTAACAACTCTGCTCAAGGGCTCAAGAAAAACCGTGTGACTGGTGGACTAGATGTTCTCTACAGGGTTGGTCTCGTCAAGGTTCAAGGTTCTGTTTAATCTTGCTTGGGATTTGGTGATGGTGGTCTTTTTTGTTACTGTTCTCAGTTCCTATGAAGTTACTTGATTGGTTTTGGAATAATCAATAATCCTCTGTATGTACAGTCTTTGAAGTCTGTGGAGCAGAGCATGGGATGGATGCATTTTTACTTCAGAACAGCAGAAATCCTGTACACAGCTGTTGAATTAATTTGTGGTTGGTGTTTTCTGAGAAATGCAATTCACAATTCCTCTTCTGTTTCCCACTGCCATCCTTCCAAACGAAAAAACCCCAACGACCAGGGAGTTAAAACTGAAGCAATTGCAGACTAGTGTAATCCCCACGTATGCAGAGGCTATATGGTGGCTTTAGAGGATGGAAGATGAACAATGTAACAGGCACAACAACGAAGCACTGTTCTTGAAGGCTTCTCCAAGCTAATTTTTTTGAGTTAGTGCACTACCAACCTACCTACCTACCTACAACTAGCTGCAAGCTCTCCTTTTTCTTTTCTATTAGTGGACTATTAGAACTGCCAGGTTTTACTTTCTTAGATGGGCCTGAAATGGGAAGCAGTTTTTTTCATGGAAGCAAGTTGCCTGGAGGATGAATTTATGCCAGCTTGTACCCATCGGAGACCTCTGTATTCCAGTAGACTTTAAAGTGAAAAATGGAGCTTGCATCTCATACTAGATTTCTCAGACTACCTTCTCCAAGCAGTAGAAAAGCGAACTTGTCATCTGGACAGGGATTCATGGCAATAGCTAAATTTTGAGGTATCTGTAAGTGTTTATAGCTTGATTCACTCCTGGAAATCTCCAAGTGAAATACGAGAGTCTGGGTTGCTTAAGAAGGTCAAACAAGGTGAATATAACAGTCCCCTCTGGCCTGAAAAATCCATGAGCTGTGCTGTCACATGGAAGTGTGGACAATGGCAGAGCTGGATTTTACAAAAATTATCTTAGCTGTCACATACTGGTGGTGGGAGGGAGTGGAGCGAGAGGAATCAGGCTTGTGGTTCACAAAGGGTTTTGGGGTAAGATTGAGTGATTGTCCCTATCTGCAAACTGAGGTCATCACTGCCCTTAGACATTTTAAGCTCACCGTATCTACATGCCTTCTAGGGGCAGAATGGCCTGGTGATTTCCCATGCGTTTCCCCAGTAGGCTTCTCTGTTGGTGGCAATTCGTTGGGCAGGCATCAGAGTCAGCCTCAGGTAACAAAGAGAACCGTGGATTTAACAGATGTGAAGCTGTATTCTTCCTTTGTCTTTTTTTATTGCTGATAAATAAGAAAATTATTTGCAACTGTAGCAAATTACTTTTAAAACAGCTGTGGGAATGTTACAAATATGGGTCATATGACTTAGATGAATCTCCTATACAGTGATTTCAAAGCCCATTGGGTAACATACCCGGAGACCAGTTATGAATGATGCATTGCCAGGAGAATCAGTGTTGTGTGGGACAGTGCCAGAGTATCCCCCTGTGCTCTGCTCAAATGCTGGGATTGATTAAGCAGGAGACCTGGCTGTTAAGTCTGCAGATGACAAGAAGGCAGAGGATAGGATTAAATTCAAAATGACCTTGACAAAACAGAGGAAAGGGATGTAAAAAATCAGGAGAGAATTCAAGAGATGCAAGTTACCTCTAGCTGGAGACAGACCATGGCATGGATGTGTGCTGGGAAGTCAGAGGAGCTGCGGGCATGGTTGGGAACTGTAGCCAGGGGGCTGCTTCTGGGAGAGAATATGGAGGACTGATGACTAAACGCAAGGTGACTGCATATGCTGTGGAAAAGGCCAGTGCACGTACTGCTGCATGTACATATTGAGTTGTGCTGGAGTTGGAACAGAACCTCCAAGAGACATGAAGTAATCCCACCTCCCAGGCCCTGGGAAGATCTTGCCTGGAGCAATCATCTCTACCTGTGGGGGCCATGTTATCAGAAAGCTGTGACATGGCTGGGGATGATTCAGGAGACAACTGGGATTTCCAGTCTGGCAACCTGAAAATGCAACCTGATTGGAAAGAGAGATGGATTGGGCTGCTCAGCCTGAAGAAAAGGGTGTAGAGAGTACAAGCGGATGGTCCTAAATGACAAGAGAGGAAAGGAAATATGTTCTGTGTGCTCATTTTGGATAGAAAAGAAGAGAGCCTTGAGATGCAGTAGCAAGGTCAGACAGAAAGAGAAGCTTTCAGATGATGAGGCGTGGGAGTAGGTTGCTTGGGAAGGCTGAGTCCCCGGCACAGAAGGTCTCTAAGAGCATATTTGACATCCATCAGATTTGGCTGTAGCATAGCAGTGTTGGGATGGGGAGCCAAGCCAGATGACTCCTCAAGATCATAGGCACTATTGATTTTCTATCACCTTTTCTTTCTCTGTGCATCTGCAGAGTTCTATACATACCCATCTGACCGCCTCTAATATAGCCCTCTAAAAATGAAGTTTGGTGTGTTTCTGTGCCCCAAGCGATGCTCTCTCTGCAGACTGGAGTGATTGCATCTCTGTTAGATCCTTTTTTGAGGGGTTAGGTTTTCCTCTTAGGGTCTTCCTAGTTTTCCTCTGGACAGAAATTCTTCGCTAGAAATGTGCCAGTGCTAGGATTGGCCTTGAGGGTGACTACCCAAGGAAGGGCAGTGCTGGCAGGTTGGACTGCACAGGCATCACTGCTGCCAGGGCTAGGGCTGGGGGGATGTCATGGTTTGGGGCCTGGACACTCCTAAATCTGCAACAGAATGCTCTCTCCCCCTTCCCACCCAAAAAGGGAAGAAAGGAAATAAAGGAGAGAAAGACTTATCAATTAGGAAAGGAAACCAGAACAGCTTTACTAAAAAAATGAAATAATAACAAGAATAATAATAAGAAGTAAATATACACAAATGTACAAAAGCAGTATTGAACCCAACCCCCTGATGGTAAATCCATCCCCATCCCCACTGATGCTGTGGAAGGGCNGGCCTGCTTTGGCATCATGGCAGGGAAACCAGGTGGCAAGTAGCTTTCCTTATAGGCTCTGAGGTGCGGGGGTTTTGGGGTGAGGAGGAGATGAAGGTGTGCAGGGTGATGGGATGGGGGCAGAGTGGTGCTTGTGAAGGGGCTCTTGAAGGGACTGAATCCCTGGAGCTAAGCCCTGCATCATCACTATCTTCATAGCTCCAGGCAGCTGCAGTTTGTGCCACCCAGGATCCCCCTGAAGTCCTACTGAGTGACCACGTAAAGGCGTTATCACCACACTGGATGCTCTTTTGGTATTATCTCTACAAATCTGAACACATTATTTTTGCATCTACACTAAGAAGAAGAAAACCTGGACCTGCTGTTCAGGTTTCCAAAGGCTTCTAGCAGCCAGATCCCTTTGAAGTTCATGTATATGAGAAACTTATATACCTCTGAGCTCCAGGGGCCCTGTGTGTTTGTGCCTCATGCACCAGAGTGCAGCACTGTGGGGCTGAGCCTGAGGGGAGCTGAACACTCACTGCTTTCCCCACACAAAGTAAAGACGCCTCAGAACTTTTTACTGTATTTTTAATCTGTATAAATCTGCAAGTTAGCTGTTGAAAAACAACCATCATAACCCCAAGCCTTTTCTCCATGTAACTCACCCTTAGTGCCTGTGTGTGAATGATGCAGAGGTTTACCTCAGAGCTCTGTCTCCCTAGACCCCTGTCACTTAGTTTCCCTATTCTGTAGCCCTTTTGCCCAGCACCTCTTGCTTTGGGAGGGGGGGGGCTTTCTGAGGTCTCCTCTTCAAGTCCTAGTGCTCTTCCAAGTTTGCCGATTCTACACATGGAAAGTACAGTGTTCATTGAAAGAAAAGCTTTAAAATAGAAAAAGAAAGGGGACAACACAGCATAGTTTGGCTACCCTGCTCGTAGATGTTTTTGGTTTTCCCTCCTGTCAGTTGAGATCACAAAAAGGGAAAAATGATAATTTTGTTCCAAAAAAACCCCAAAAATCCCGCTGTTAAAATGTTCACACGTTTCAAGGCTCAGCTTGAGTTTACTTTCACTTCATTCACAATGGTTTTATGATACTTGTTTCCATCCTGGGCTGGAGTTTCTATATTTAAGCCTCCGCAGGACACAGTTTACAGTGGCGGTGCTGACTCACACTTCATTAAGAGTCACAAACAGTGACTCCTGTGATGCATCAGTCACCACCAGGACCCACGCTTCTCGCAGCTGAACTGGGCAGAGCCCAGCGCCTTGCGGGGCTGAGCCCATCGGAGGATGATGTAGCACGATCAGCCACCACTGGCTTGACAATCAGCTGAGCCGGCGTCGCTGGCTTTGTGCGATGGGGCGGCGGTGGGACGGCAGTGGGACGTGTGACAGTGACTGAAATGAGATCGTTGGGAAGTGAAATCAGATTCAATTGCATTAGGAATTCATGTAAGATAAAGCTGGCAGAGGCGCTGCAGAACTAGCAGACCATTACTGGGCTAACTATACAGCTGGTTAATATATTTATTACATATTTCCCGCAGATTGACTCTGGGCTTAAATTAAAAAATAAAAAAAGTTTGTTTTTCCTCTTCTTAGTTCCTCACCTGGTGGTTTTGTAATATTTGTCTCTTCCCCAGTGTTTGATTGGATTCGTGAACTTATTAGTTGTGTCAGTAAAGTGATCAACAGAAAGATGGAGTTTGGCTCGGCACAGGGAAATAGCATATGAGATTTTCCTGCTTCTCTTGCACACCTTGGGTCTAGTGTGACTTGTGGTGACCAACAACAGGCTGCACTGACCCGCTGGCAGCTAGTCCACATGGCCCAATAGTGACACATTAAAATTCAGCATTAGCTGTGTAGCCTGGACAATATTTCAAGGCTGATTGACTTGCAATAAGCTAGCAGAGCACGTGTGTAACGGCAATCTCTAGCACTACCTGCCTTTCCTGTCTGCTGGAGGGTTCCTCCTCCAGCATCCCCTGAAAGCCTCTTGCTGGAGTGCTGCCTCCTGCACTTCTCCTGCCTGACAGGGATCACATTTATTTCAGTGATAACAGCATGCTTTGCTGTAGAGCTGTTCATAACTCATGGAGCTGTTTGGACTTTCCACCTCTATAACTAAAATAAAACATGATCCATATATGTCTCTAGGAAGAAAAATCACCCGTTCTTTGTCTAGGATACTCATCTCATCTCCTCCAACATACACTATCTTCGTCCTCTCTGCTCTGGTGTCCATGAAAATGTGTCTGGAATGGGGGTGCTCAGCTCACTGACATCACCCTGACCACAGCCTTTCTGCTATGTTCCTGTGCTCCTTGGTCTTTGTCTCCATGCTGTGCTATTTGTCCTCTGCTCACACCACGCAAGGAGAATTTTGTGTTTGCTCTCTTCATGGCATGTTCTGGAGCCACAGTCCAAGGTTAACACACGGATATTGTAAAAGTTATAGAACTGGGCAGGGTTGCACTGCTAGCATTTCTTGGACAGCAGAGTTTGGGTTTCTGACTCTCATGACAAAGTGAGTTGTACCTCTGGGAGCCTTGGAGACTGAGTGTGCCTTCGGGCTACCTTCCCAAACCTGGTCCCAGCCTACTGGGACCTGGCTCAGAATTTCTGAGCCTGAGGTGGTGACTTTGTATTGTTTCCTCCATGAGTTTGTCTGCTTCCCAAAGTATGTGCAGTGTTAGTGTCCGCACCACTGTCCTGCAGTGATGAGTTCCCCACATTTGATATCTGCTGTGCACAGTAATTCCTTTTCCTCTCCATTTGAGCTGCTGCTCCATCACTTCATTAGCTGCTCCCCTCTTTCTGTACAGGGGGACATGGCCTCCTACCTCAGGGCTTTCCTAGCTTTCTCATGCTCTCCCCCTTCAACTCCTATGGAGAAAAGGGGGTCTGTAAACATGGACCTGGAAAGCAACACAAGTGACTTTGTTCTGTGGTCAGGGATCCCTCTCCTGCAGCCCATGCTTTGATGTGAGCAGCCAAGCTCTGCCTTTGCAAGTGCTGCACTGCTGTAAAACCAGCCTATCTGAAATAGAGAAGTGAAAGGCATCTTCAGACCCAAATAGACACACTGCAAATTTGCATTTTTTTAATGCAGTCTCAACTGTCTGGAAGTGCCCACGAGGGTGTGATCTCCGTGGGACAGTTTTAGAATCATAGAATGGCTTGGTTTGGAAGGGACCTTAAAGATCATGTAGCTCCAATCTCTGTACCATGGGCAGGGACACCTTCCACTAGACCAGGTTGCTCAAAGCTCATTCCAACCTGGTCTTGAACGCTTCCAGGAAGGGGGCACCCACAGCTTCTCTGGAAAACCTGTTCCAGTGTCTCACGACCCTCTCAGTAAAGAATTTCTTCCTAATATCTAATCTCAATCTACCCTCTTTCAGTTTAAAACCATTACCCCTTGTCCTGTCATCACACTCCCTAATACAGGATTTTATTTTAGCCTGTGTGGGCAGTAGGAGGCAGAGGCAGAGGATGAAGAAGTGAGGCTGTGCTTCAGAGTGGGCAAAACCCTGGCAGGACTCCCACCTACTGAGAAGGGGTCCACATGGTCTGCTGAGTAAAATTATTTTAATTCAAACCAACATTACCCTGTTCCTCATTGCAAGGAGCAAGGAGGGAAAGAAAAGACAAGGATTTGACTGTCCTTCTAGTCTTGTGATTCTCACATTTTGGTGCAGGATGAGAAGACTTCTGCTAATAGCAGTCCTCAGGGTAAAGCCTTTTAAAAATATTTCCAGTAGGGTTTTGGACAACTAAACTAAAACAGACACACATCCCCCCCACCTCTATATTCAGTGCTTATACTTGATGGTGGATACCTCTCAGGTGTAATTTCATCCTTGAGCTCACCCCAGAATTAGAGAGATAACAAATACATCAAGATTGAGGCAAACCAGTGTGATCTGGAGAGATTAGAGCAGTGAAGTCTGTGACCTGCAAAAAAATCGGAGTCTAAAGCAAATAATGCTCTGCGTGTAAGGAACGTTGAAGAGCATGGATGGGGATGGGGAAGAAGAGTGCATCAAGCATTAGCTGCTAATGCAGACACCCACTGGGCTTGCTTATGCAATGGTTTGTGCACACACTGGCTGGGCTCGATGGTTTCATCCCCAGCTGCTGTTTTAGAGAAAATCTGAACACTGCCTCTGCCAAAGCTTTGCAAACAAAAACTTAGGGAGGGATGATGCATGGTCAGTGTGAGAGTAAAGAGTGTTATATTATCATCTGCCTCTTGTACCAGCTACACCTGAATGTTAATTTTTGCTTTCTTTTCAAGGGAGGCTGCTAAATGCAAATTACCTCTCCACCACCAGAGAAGCTGGTAAGGTGATGATAAAAAATATACAAAATAAATGATGCTAAGCAATGCATTTTGCTAAAGAGAGCAGGGGGAGGTGAAGAGCACTGTAAATATCCTTTACATACATCTCTATGTGATCCCAGTGGTGTAGAGCAGGAGAGGGCGCAGAGCCTTGGGGTTTGCCCAGGCACTTATATAAAATGTGATGCAGAAACAATGGCAACATGAGCTAGAGCTAAGCCATAATTAAACACCTCCAGGTAGTTTATACGAGACATACACATTTAGAAGATAGTTTTCCGTGGTTCATATCATCATCTGACTAGCAGAGAAAACAAACAGATGTGGCACGTATTGAAAAAAAAAGACATAGAGGAAGAAGAAAGTAACTTTACAAATTAATCCTTGGTCATGCTCTGGTGGGAAGGAGGGAGGGACTGCCAGTATCTCCAGTACCCAGCAAAGCCTTGGCAGTGGTGTGTGGGTGCCACTGGGTTTATTCACGGTTTAACATTGAATTCCTGTCTAACACTTCCACTTTCCAGCACTGTCATTTGCGTGACAACCATGGAGGGTGCATTGTCTGTGGATCTAGATGTGCATCCTGTTTGTACAAAGATGTCAGAGTGTTTGAAGCTGATGCTTTCTGCTCTTCTTCCCTGTGCTGACGAGTACAACTCACCCCTTTGCTCTCCCTCCATCAGAACAGGGTGACAGAGAGCAACTGGGGCTATGGTCCTGAGCACCTTCACTCACCAGACACATTTCTCCCCTGATGAGGGTCAATGCTCCTCAAAGAGCAGCCAGACAAAACCTGAAACATGAGGCTGCTGTCACTGAGCCCTTTGTGGCATGGATGCTACAGCTGATGACTGAGGTGTCACTGCCTGAGGGAAGTCAAGGCACGGCCCTGTGATTGTGAGTCTGAACCAAGGTGGTCTAGGAAGCAACTGGATCTTCAGCTGGAAATTCTCCTCTCATGGTCAGGGTTATTGAATTGAGTAGGCAAACATGTTTGAACCTCCAGGAAGGTGGAGGTTCAAGGCCTGAGCCCGTGAAACCTATATGAGCCAGACTGAATTTTCACAGCAACAACAGGATTTGCACATGGTTATCACCCATCAGGTGTGCAAATGAAAACTTCCATCTGAAGGGACAACTGCCCTCAATCCCAGCCTGGCAAGCTGTTAAATTGCTCCAGTTCAATCATGGGGAATGGCCTTAGCATTTCCAAAGAGAGTATCTGATGGGAATGCGCACAAGGCTCTGGAATTCAATCTCAAGACGAAAACGAGGAAAGAAAAGTTCAGCTCCAGCACCATAAGCTCCACTGGGACTCAAAATGGCTAAATACCTTGGGGGAGTGCTGGCAGCCTTTTCCAAACACACTGAAGCCTCCCCATTGACTCCAGCAAGGTCATCCTATTGGTCACCATCCTCTGTGCACTGCTGGGGCACTGCACTGGTGCTGACCTGCTGGGACCTCGTCAAATCCAGTGCTTCATCACTATTTTGAACAATAGGCTTTGGCAGGGTTATGCTCATTATTTTTAAATCCTTGAAGGGATGAACAATTCCTGTTCAGGATCAAGTATTTTCCCCCATCCTGTTGTCTGCAGAGCCTCTGCCCTAGAAACCTGCAAAACAGGAGTCCAGGTGACATCCCCTGATGCATCTTGTTTTGCAGGTTTCTATAGCAGGGGGTCTGCAGAAGAGAGGATGGGGGAAAATGCAGAGTCCAGCCGGCAGTCAGCTGCTTGATGTGGCAGCGATACCCTTGGTGCTGGGGGAGCATCGTCCTTGCCCGCGGAGACAGGAGGGAAAAAAGCCACTGCTCCCAAAGGCGGTGCTGGAGATGCCGGCTGGAGTTAGGACTGGCTTGATGGCTCCTGACGGTAGCAGGAGGGGAGCCTGGAGGTGATTTAACTGTGCCTTTGCCATCGCTGTGGTGGCTTCTGTGTGTTCTTGGTCATGCTGCGAATTAAGGGACACTGTGTTAGGATGTCAGGTAGGGCGGTCTGGTGAGCCGGAGCTATTGCATCCCAGCCCTGTGACTGCAGGGGATGTGTTTGGTCTCCCTGCCTTGGAGCTCTGCTTCAATATTTACGTAAACATTGACACATGTTTAAAAAGCTTCACTGGAACGAGCAAGACCAAACACTGCTGTGGGAATGTCACTGTGTCCTTTTTTAGAGACAGCATGGTGAGGCTGGCTGTTGGGTGCTGAGCTTTTTTGGGAGGACAGCAGTTTGAAGTGAAGCTGAGTCCATAGCAATGAATGAGCTTTTGCAAGGGACAAAAGTGGGAGACATAGAAGGAAAAGCAATGTCTGAGTCTGTGATACTAGCTTGAAACATGAAGTCAAGACCTATCTTGGCAGGCTTTGTTAGAGATGTCCCAAAGAAAGCAAAGTTGAGTTTGGGATAGAAACTGAACTGGCTTCATGTCCACCAAGGAGCCTGTAGAGATATAGCAGTGCCACTGACAAGGAGCAGCCCTGTCCTGCCGAAGACGTTTATCCAAGGGGACCCTCAGAACCACCTTGCATTAACTTTTTGGGCGAACACTTAGTCCCAGCGTAAGAGCTGCCATGATTATTCTGTGCTGGTAAATCTTGACTTTCCTGGGCATTATACAGACAGCTGAGTAAAGGATGATGTCAGTTAAACACTTCCAAATCCCGTTGTGGATATTTTAATGGTGCTGTGGACTTGTTTTCCAGGTTTCTTTGAAAAGTAGTTTGGGATGCCTATACAGACTCGTGTTGAGCTTAGTGTCTCTCCAGAGAGGGAAGGGGCTAGAGTGTCACTCTGCTATTCATTTCCAAAGGCAGGATGCACAAACAATATCAATATTTATTAAGCAGCTTTGTTTATCTCAGGATTGTAACAAAGAAAGTGACTTAGATCATGGTGTTTGTCCTCTTCGCAGTGTCCTATTCCTCATTTGTGATTGTGGGTCTTTCTTAATGCATATTTTATTTCCCTTTTCTAAAGACAACTGTAACCAGAATAGCTTAAAAAAGGAAAGTGGCACTTAGTCGATGGTTGGCTCAGTGGTTATATCATTTCTGCTTTTAAGAGGCCCCCTCTGTGATAAAGACAGCAACACTCGCCACTCAGGCTTACAACAGCAGCTTTCTTGTCAGGTTTGCCCTTCCACCCTTCCTTCCTTCCTTCCCCTCAGCTGCTTTAAATAAACAGGGAAGTTTTAAGTTACGATGAGACCAGTAAATTTACTTAATATCCACCTATGAACAGCTTATTTTGTTCACTTCAGCTTAAATCTGATTTCAATTGACATCCAGAAGAAGAAAAATATCCCCGAATCCCCAAACTCCACTTATAGCATCACAAAAGTGCCCGGGCAGCAGTTCCTGCAGCAGCAGCTTTGCTGTTTGCTGTGTCCCTTGCTGTCTGGCCCGCAGAAGGGGCAGAGGGGCAGATCTAGTCATCTCCTGAAGTACAGAGGTGAGAATTCAGGTGTTTTCTCTTTAATAAAAATGCAAAAAATCAGCCCCATGAACAGGGACTCTGCCACTGCTGTTTGTTGCATCCTTACGTGAGACAGAAACACACTGTAAGGCACAGCGCTGCCTCCTCGGAAAGTGCAGGACTGTTACCAGCTGCTCCCTTTAAATTAATTTCCCCAAAGTCAGTCACAACACGAGAGAAGCGATGATCCTGATGACATTTCCCGAACAATTAGCACCGGGAGCGAGCGGCACCAGAGAACTCATGCCATGTTCTATGTTGCGTGTCTCTGGTATAAATAGCCTGGCTGGAGGATCTGTTGCCCAAAATTATGATGAGAGGGTGATTTTATGTTAATTCAACGTGTCAGCTTTTCTGCAAGCTGTATTTGAAACCAGGGACCCCAGAGTTCTCTGTTCTGCCTCAGTTGGAAGCACTAACCTGATTAAACTGAACATTGGGCAATGCAAGGGTTGTTCATAGCTGGCTAGTGGGTATGAAGGCTCTTGGGCGGTATTGGGTCTGTATCTCCCACTTAATTCTGCTTGCTGTGCCCTCTTGCATAAGGAGAGGCCATGCTCTGCATGGTGGGGACACAGCCAGGACAAGAAACTCTCCTTTGGAACCATAAAAACAGTGACCTTCTGATGAGGTACTAAATGAGACCACAGAGATGTCCCATCATGAAAAGTCCAGCATGACCTACTGACTGGGCTAATTTGAAAGTGCTCAGTGGCAGCCTGACCCCATCTTGTGACTGCTCACAAACCCATCTCCTGCCTGTGGTTTGCTGAGCTTGATCCCCAGGTGCTTTGTAGACTGTGTTGGCAGCTGCAAAAACCTGCTGCTGGTCCAAGAGAAGCCACTTCTGTGAGGTCCCTTGCCCACATTGTTTTCCCCAGGCAGAAGCCAGTGGAGGAGTTGTAAAGCCCTTGGAATGGAAAATGCTGCTTACAGTGCCAAGAGTTTGTTGGGTCCTTGGCAGAAGTACAGTCCTTGCTACATAAGGATTAGCACCCAGCTGAAATGACTGAGACTAGAAGTCCTTCAGAAAGTCCCTTAAGTGGATGCTTTGCTTCTCCTTCCCCTTCTGTGTTTTGACCAGCTGTCAGCAAGTGGAAGGAGAGATGAGAAAGTGAGTAAGCCTGAGGGAACACCACCATGCCTGAGGCAACGTGCTTACTGGTACTTCAAAAGGGACATTGAGAAACGTTTGTGAAGAGTCCGTGGGCAGAGACCCGCTGTGATTTGTGTTAATTAGTTAATGAGCAGCCTATTAGAGGGAGACAGACTTACTGACCCCTCAGTCTTCAACACATAGAAAGACCAGGTGTAATGTTGAGCTCACGGGTCAGGGGCCACCCTGAGCTGAGGTAGCACGTGTACTTGGGGAAAGATCCCAAAGGTCAATAATGTCTGAAAGCAAATGCTGGTGGAAAGGCAGCTCTCACCTGCTTGCAAGGCCCCTGGGGTTTTTGCTTGAGTCATTCTGGTGGGGAGAACATGTCTGAATGTGGAAATCAGCTGCAGCTTGTCAGAGCTCAACTGTTCCTGTCAATGGGGGCTTCTGCTTGTGCTCTTCAGGTATCTGGTCCTTCCAGCTCATCTTTGCAACTTTAATAAAAGATGTGTGTATGCTTTCCCTTCCCCCCGAATACGCTACATTTTCAGATCAATTTTAAAAGTAACCTCTTTAATATTGAATTATTCCTGATCTCTATTGTCACTTCCAGCTGATTAGTTTAAGGACTGTGCTTGGTTTGTTTAATAACCTCTTGACACTAAACAAACAATCTTGAAAAGGGAACAATTTGCAAAACAGAAGGAAAACAAATAACCTACAAGGGCACCCTCTTCAAAATAGAAAGACTGATTACATTAAAATCGCAAAATAATTCCAGACATTAAAAGAAAGTATATAGATATTGGCTTATCTATATTCAAGGAAGATTTAAAAACACCGCAAAGTTAAAGTTTTCATTAGCAATACAGTGGAATCTCTCAATTAGAATTCCTGGAACATATTAAATGGTATTTAGTTTCTAACCCAATGCATCATTTTCTGTTAAATAATTGATCGTGGTGCAGAGATTGTGTTTGTGTAGTTTAAGGAAGCGATTAGACCAAAGAACATTTGGTAGGAAAGTTGCATCAATAACTCCAGCACTGCTCCAGCATGTTGTGGAGGAGCTCTCATAGCAAGGCCAGCCACTAAGGTGGGCAGGTGTTGGGGTTAAAGTGACTTGGGGCAGTGAAAACTGTACTGGACCACGAGGAGGTCATCTCAAACACAGCGAGTAGAGCCTGATGCCTTCAGAGACTCTTAAGTGGCCAGGAATGAGGTGCAGCTGGGAGGAGGGAGAGCTCCTCACCTCAAAATCATACTGATTAAGTGAGCATAGCAGAGGGTAAAAGGCTGAAACTCTGGAAATGCTGCAGGAAGACCCAGTGAGGAGCTCATACGAATCCTTGCAAAAGCCATGTGGGATGGAGTTAGCCTGGAGGGAGGCAAAACTGTTGGAGATTTCACTAGGCTCTGGCACCTTTGTGACCAGTTTCTGAATCCCAATGTTGTTATTTTTCTACATGACATTAATTCACCTGCTAGTGCCTGCAGTAGAGGAACACAGTGATGTTACAGCCCTCTGTTACCACAGCACAAAAGACTGTCTTCAGTAGTGTGACTTAAATAGGATCTAAAATGTTTATTCCAGCCTATCGCTCAGCTGTGTTTGAATAAGAAAGGCTTTAACCTTCCTTCGTGGCTCTGTCATGGTTTGGGCAGTACAATCGTGGCCACTGGTGGAATTCCCACTCATCTGAGGTTAAAGCCAAGGGGTTTTTTATGCCTTTTAAATGGACAGGTTTCTTTGGAAACTTCCTGCCTAGTTGTGCAAAGCCTTCTTCTGGGTTGCCCAAACACCACCCAGATCTTCAGGGCTTCACTCCATTTTACAAGGCATTTAGGCTGATTGAATGGCACAACACAAAGCCCATAATGTTTAACCACCAAGATTTTGGGTAGCACTTCTCTCCCCCGCCCTCAAGTTTTTCATTTTGATTTGCTTATATTCTTTAATGGGATGCAATTACGGTTTCAGTGTAATAGGTAGGAGGCTTTATATTTGTACTGCTTTGTAGTAAAGACATAATTACTGCGTTTATGAATCAAATCCCTTTATGTATCATAAATACTTATTAAAACAGCCACTGGCAATTTTACTTCAACATGTTTCTTCATGAAGTAGAATTTATTGCCTATATAAAAATGCCAGTCTTTCCTGGATCTCCCTCCCCTACAATTGCTTGGCTTGCAGAATCCCTGTGGCTGGAGTAGTTCAGAAAGTGAGATGTTTTATAAGGCACTTAAATGGCTGTGTGGGTGCACATACAGCTCATGTGCCCCGAAGGCACCTTCATGATTATTGTTTGTGCTCCAGTGATACCTCACGTCCATCTTTTGCTCAGTATGATCTGAGCAGACAGTAGTAGATGTCATCTTTGCCTCAGTCAAGTTTGGGGCTTTAGCTCTTCAGCCATAGCAAGGGTGTTTGCTGCGCACTGAGCAGGAACAGGCAGATTAATGCTCTGGTGGGAAGGTCTCCATAAATCTAAACTCTCCAGTTTTCTGCATGGAGGTGGGTTTCATGCAAGTGGAGAAAGTTTCCCAACAGGTACAATTTTTTTGAAAGGCTGGTGTCACTTCCCTTTCTCTTCCTCTCCTCCTCAGGCTGGTTGAGTGTCCTCCCCATCCTTAGGGGAAGAATAAGGTTGGGGTGGAAGGTGGCACCACACAGGGTAGAGAACTGGGAAAGATTTGAACATGGCAAGTTGTTTGACACTTCAGAGGCTGCTGCCAGAAGGAAGATTTGATCCGTGGGCTATTGAAACAGTAGGAAAGGCAGCTTTGATGTCTGTAGACAAAGATTCATAGTCCCAAACAGTTTAAAAGGAAGGTTGGCCAGGTGAAATCCTGAAAGGTGGTGCCAGAAAGTTTGTGCCAGAAAGTTCATGCCAGATTGACCTGACTTCTTTCTCTCTTTGTCAAAGCTAACAAACACCCTCAACACAAGGGCAGTAAATCTCCTCCCTGGAAATGTACTCTTGACAAAGCATTTCACAAGAAGTCCTTGGTGAGATTAGAAAAGTTGGTTCTCAACAGATGAACAAATAAGGTTGATAGGGGATTTGTTTACAAATGGACAATGCCAAGCAAGGAGCTTAATAAAGACTTTTCACAAAAGTATATCATAGGACAGATATATTTTTTTTTTAATAAGATTAACATTTCCTTAATGACTCAAACCCTCCAAAATGGTATGTACTGCATTAGGCACTGAAACACATTCAGGAGAACTGGTCAGTGGAGAGCAAAATCACAGTTGTTGTGTTTTGTTGTGTTTTGTTTGGTTGGGTTTTTTTAAATTTTAAAAAAAACACACAGCAGCAATGGAATGAAGTATTGTGAGAAGTGCAAAGTCCTGCATTTGACCACTTCAGATAGGACTGTGAGCTTGATGTACATGCTGGGGGCTGGGAGCCAGTGAGGACAACCACCTGCTTTTCTCCCAGTATCTAATGGGCAACTGTAAACTTAGGATGGGACGGACTATCCCCAGATACAAGAAAGTGTGATATCATTACCAGCATACAAGGTCTGTACAAGTCCTTGCCTGGAATACTGCATATTTGGGTCACACATCCTCAAGAAAGATGAATTAATCCTGGAAAGGCTACAGAGAACGACTGATAGAAACAGAGCGGTGGGGAGAGCTCGTTCTGCAGAGGAGGCTGGGAGTGCTGGGTGAGCAGGGACATGAGTGCTTGTCTTTGCGTGTACTCTGACAAAGACGTGGGGGTGGAGAAGGAACTGTTCGAGTTAGAGGACAGTGCTGGGTAAGAAAAAAGATGGATATAATTTCGTCTAATGATAACCATGAAGAATGAGGGCGTCAATTTTTTTTTTACCTACTAGCAAAAGAGCTTCTGGGATGGCTCCTGAGAAGACATGAAGAAGGGCATAAAGACCTCCTGGCTTACCAAAAGTGTGTGTAACTCGGAAATGTGTAATAGGGGACAGTAATCCTGAGTGTCCCTTTCTGTCATCAAGCCACTGTTAATGAGCCCCTTCACACTAAGTCCTTCACAAGACAACACATGCAATTTAGGAGCACTGTGAAGGTCCTAACAAGCCTGCCCTAATTTATCCAATGGCTGTTATTCCTTTTTCATCAATACAGAATAATGACACAATGAGGCCCTGTAGTTGGATCATTAATTAGGAGAGTTTTCACCTTTCAATTAAAAAAAGCAAAACAAATGTCTCCTGGATCCTTTTGCTGCAGTCCCAGGGGAAGGAGGAGGTAATGACCCCATATAGATAGGACAACGGGGAGTTTCATTGAGCAACGCAAGGTACCATCTCCAGAGGTGATTGATTGGCCAAGGAAGCTCGTTTAACCTGATATCATCTATCTTCAAGACTAATCAGGCTCAATGAATAAAAAAGAAGAGAGGCAAGCATGTTAGTAGGAGTAGGCTGGCAGCTGATAAACAGATAATTACACAAAGCGAAGCTGTCACGACAATAAATGTGTTTTAGCAAGAAGTGACCTCGCGATGGAAGCATGGCAGGTTTTAAACCTCACCGTCATCCAGGGACGAGGGTGGATTTGCCACATGGTAAATGGTGCTAGGATTTGTCACAGGGGATATATAGAGGCTCTGGTGTTGCCGGTAGCTGGTTTTCTCCGACATTTGATTTGCAGTTTGTCTTTTCAGATGTATGGACTGGGTCCTGCCAGCCTCTGCAATGAATCATAGAATCATAGAATTGTCAGGGTTGGAAGGGACCTCAAAGATCATCTAGTTCCAACCCCCTGCCATGGGCAGGGGCACCTCCCACTAGATCAGGTTGCTCAGAGCCCCATCCAGCCTGGCCTTAAAGGTTTCCAGGGATGGGCTTCTACCACCTCCCTGGGCAACCTGTGCCAGTGTCTCACCAAGAAAGATGGACCCAGCCTGGGGAAGATGGATGGGGGTACATGGGATGGCCCTGCTCGGGGGAGCTGCTGGGACACTGTGCTTCACCTCGCACTCTTTCCCAGCTCTCTGGGGAGCCTCTGGAGCTTTAGCGGGCATCTCTTTGACCACATCACCTCGAGGATGCGGTCTGAACCAGGGGATACAGAGGCCAAGCTGGAGGGCGAGGCGGCTGCTGGGCACGTTCGGGTGGGAGCAGCCGAGTGTGGACCCTGCCGTGCTGGAGCCCTGCGAGCCCTGCTGGCATTTCGGGGCTGCAGAAGCGGTGGCAGTGCCAGGCGGTGCCGAGAGCCTTAACCAGCCGAGCTCCCCGGCTCCCTGTCTCTCCACAGGGTGGCAATGCCTGCCTTCAGCTCCCGCTCCCGGCCCCGCCGCTGCTCCGCAAGCAGCCTCCCCGGGCAGGGGGCCCTGGGCACCCAGCGCTGCCGGGGGCTCGGGCAGGGCCTCTGGCTACAGCCTGAGGACACAGGGACATGGGGCGTCCCGGGCAGGAGGGGCTGCTGGCCAGCGCTGGCACCTCCGACTTGGCACCTCTTCAACATCCCGGGGTGCTGCTGCCCATCGCTGCACCAAAAGGTGGTGTCCCTGGTTGGGCTCCAGTGTCTCAGTGCCCACCCCTGAAGCTGCTCATCTCCTCGGGGTGCTGCCGCTCCTCCAGTGCACATCGGTCAGGGTTGGTGGGAAATCTCCTTAGTTGTGATGTCTTTGGGATGAGTCGAAACCTGTGCAACCCCCCTCCATCACACACTCAGCAGGCAGCAAGTTACTGGAAGGTGTTTAATTGGGCTTTGTAAATACACAGGTGGCTCTAATTTCAGGCCGTCTCCTGCAGAAGCTGCCAATTGAAGTATCAGTGGCTGGAGAAGTAGCTGCTGAATAGCAGACATTAAATAGACAAACATTAAACTCAGAATGTAAAGCCAAGCACTGAAGAGGCAGGTGCTAAAGAGAGGAGCAGCTCCGGGGGAGAATTGAAATGAATTCCTCTGAAGCAGCTGAGACCATTTGTTTATTAAAAAACAGATATCTAAAGCCGCATGAGAGGGCGTTGTGGCTAAACACAAGCTCACACCACGCCCATAGGCAGAGGTTAAGCTGCAAGGAGGTCAGAAGCACTTGAGAGCTGAGCAGCAGAATTTCCCCTGCTGAACCAGCTGGAGCCCATGTGGGCGAGAGAGGCGCTGGGACCCCGATGGGCACCCATCTTTGGGACTTGGGAGAGGCTGTGCTCTGGGAAGGGGTCCCCCGGGGTGTCCCTTTCATAACTGAATGCTTGCAATTAACCAAGCTGGAAAGCAGAGGCAGGTGTTGCATTTTAAGGCGTGCAAGAAGCTGACTAAATTGTGTGTATAATTGTTCTCAGGACTGAAGTCAAAATTTCACCCTGTCTCCATTCCTGCTGTGACAGGAGAGCCCAGGCACATGTCCTCTAACGATGTCGTGTCAGAATTTCTTAATGACACTTTCCCCTCTGATTTCTGTTTAATTTGCCCCCTCTCCTTCTGAAGATTACTCCCTCTTTACATCCCTTCAAATAAAGAGCATTTAGTTAGCAGGGAAGAAAAGACTCCCATTGAAGAACTAAGAAAAGCACTGGATTAATTCTCTGCCTGCAGCTAAACTGAGAGTTCATCTCCTAATAGGCCATTTCAAAGCAGTTAGATTACTCTTTTAGACTAACCATACTGTCTGAACAATATTTTATGCCTGTGCTAAAATATAATAGGCTAGAGAGACAACTCAGATGTCAAGAGTAGATAGTGCCGTCAAAGTAATTTGTCTTGAGTAATAGATAGACTGACATGACTTTGAAATATTCTGAGAAAGAAATCATCTCACATTTGAATGGTTTGTTTCTTTCCCTTTAAAAACTCACGACTGTATTATTTAAATCATGTCTATCAGAAATTTTTTATTTTCTGTGAAAATAATGTTTTTATTGCCAGTAATGGGAGTATGGTGCAAAGGAACGTTGCAGTGTTTGGTAGGGTAATTAGGCGATGCCAGCATGGTGCTCCCAGAGCATCCTCACATCACCGGTCATAGCACCTCCGTTTTGCCAGTACTTGGAGGAATTTGGGAATGGATTAAAAAACTTAAACCAAGTGCTCTGGGAAGTAGCAACAGTGCACCTGATTTCAAGAGAGATACTTTTCAGCCAAAGGGTCTCAAAGTCCTCTACAGAAGTGTGACACTGGCAGTTGTGCTTCTCCAGCATTAACCATTTAGATTAAAGATGCTACTAAATTGCGGGGATGATAACCAAAGTAATGTAAGTAACCTTCTCAAAACTGTGTTTGCCACAAGAGTCCCCACAGTAGAAAAGTTATTGTTACTGTTTATAGCCTTTTAAAGCTTTTATCGGCTTCCTTATTGATAGTCAGCAAACACATGTATACTTAAGAATTATGGCGAACTTATTATCCGGTCTTGTCATTCATCCAAATGTTCTGGAAGAAAGGTAAAACTTATTTTTTTAGCTAAGAAAATATATACAAGGACTTGGAAAAAGTCAGCAAAGTCTTAAGAGGATTCATGGTCTTGTGCTAAAAAGATAAAAGAAAGTTGGTAAAGTCTTATTTTGCAGAATACAGAGTAGGTAAAATTTTTAATGTTTACTTAGTCCCTTCACACTCCTGTGCTGGGTAGAAGAATAAAGGAGCCACAAACATTTATGTTCCCTTTAAAATGTTTTTCCACTGCAGGTGTAGATGATACCAGCTAGCACAGCTGATAGCCACCACATCTGGCATCTTGCCCAGTGCTGCACTGTGTTCTTCTGGGCTCATGCTGAGCGTCTCGAGGCTGGGGGCGTTTCTGCCAGGGCATGGGTAGGGTCAGGGTACTATCCATCTGTGGGAAAGGAGGTTGGACCTGCCCCATGCTCAGAGTCTGGGACTGTCTCATACACTTGTTGGGGAACTCTTTAAAAGCACTAATGCGTCTAAACAAAGTAAGCACAAGACTCGTGTATTTCCTTCACCACGAAAAGGACCCTTTCATTTGGAAATGGACTCATGCAAACTCAGTGTTGAAATGGTATTTAAAAAACCACTGATTCGATGCTGCCTGACACCAGCATGCTGTTCAGATGGAGACCAGCTTCCTCAGGCAGAGGGGTGCTCTGTAGGGTTGAGTGCCCCTGCCTTGGTCCCTACCCCTTGGCAAAGCATCTGCAAAACTAGCCAGCAATAACATCATATTTTATTGCCCAGCCACGTGCACATGTATAAGCGACCACTGAAAAACATGAGGCTGTAGCAATAAGACACTTTATTTGGAGATTTCCCAGGAACTTTCCATAGGAAGGTAGATAACCAGCGCTGACATCCCTGTTTTACAGGTGAGTACATTGAAGGGTGGAGAGAGACTTGCCCTGCCGGGGTTAGAGGCAGCACTGGGAAGAGGGTGTAGGTGTCAAGCTAGGGAGTCTCATGTTTTAGTGACAGAACTGACACTTGTGGGTAAAATGTCCCTTCTCTACTGCTACTCCACTGCCACTTGCAGCAATTGCTATTCAGGGCATGTTATTATCAAATCTTGTAGAGAGCCCCTTGAGATTTGCAGTTGATAACTAAAAGAAACTCCTTTATGTTCATAATGATAAAACAAAGCATCAAGTCATTTCAGTTGATTTTACCCAAGACATTTCCTGAATTATTGCTCTCTTGCAGCTGTCATGGGCTTGAAGCTTTCAAAAGCCCATTTTGTTTCTGCTCGTACCCCTTTCATCGTCAAAAACTGCTGCCATACCCCTGGGTTTGCTTGTGCAGCTCAAAGAGGAGTGAGCAACGCAGCTCCTCAAAGTTAAACAAAAAATCCTCATGGTTAATGAACTTGTCTAATTTTATGCAGAAAATGCTACCATCTTTCCTTTTAAAAATCACTCCAGACTCCAGGTTGGTACCAATGAGGATAGTTTCAAGAGCACCTCACACTTGGATGAAACTCCCTTTGACTTTCAGCCAGACCTATATGCTCCTATATACTTTTGGGGGGAGATTTTTGGTTGTCAAATCCTTTTAGGCAGCATCACAAACCCACCTGCCTTCTCTTAAGTACCGTGGCCAGCCAGCAAAAATCAATGCCTCTACTTAGCAGTGCAAATAGCGTTTACTGTAATTACCCATGTAAGAAAATGATATGGCTCTACTTTAAGGATTTCCAAAATGGCTTTATGATCTTCCTGCAGTATTTAATGCATGTTGTTGTTTTGTTGTGTGTTGTTTTTTCTCCACAAGTTGAGCAGCGAATGTGAAAATAAAAGAAGACAAAACAGCCCATATACAAAAGGACAAATATGTCCCTAAAATGATTTAATTCCTGTGCAGGTGAGTGGGCAGAACTGTTCTTGCCTACCCTGAAATCAAGTTGACCTAAATTATACAGTATAGATTATTGCATTTAGAATAATAATGGTGTGCTGGATATAGTGGAGCGATTTTTAAACCAAGGACGTACATCCTTTGCTGAGATCCAGCCGGGTTTCTTAATCTGATTTATGATGCAAAATTTAGGTCAGGTGGATTGATTCCTAACAGAGATATAATGAATCAAAATTCCTAGAATGGCTTTATTTTGCACAGAGGTGTCAACAAGCTGTACTTCTCTATTTGTGCACCTGGCGTGTAATGATTCTCTTGCAAAAATCATAATCCATCAAGTCCGCCATTCAAGAATATCAATCAGTGCCAGGAACAAGACTATTTTAGCCAGGAGTTCTCAGTCATTTTGTTTTCTTCTTCATGAACACATAAGGCACTGTGACATTTAAATTGTGCTTTGACATGTAATCATTAAATGTTTGAAAACGTCTCATTCAGGTTTTGTTGCCTCATCCATTTGCTTACACTGCCTTCCTGTTTTGCCATTATTCTTGGGGTTTTTAGCATATGATACCCACATTGTTGCTTTTTATAGCTGGAAGGAAAATTATGTCAATTTTCTGGAAAGAATCTTGGGTTTAGGATTAGAAAACCAAAATCAAAGCTAATGAGATGTCTGTTCCTGCCTTAACAGAAATGAAAACAATAAACTGCAGACTTTTCTCTTAACATACCCACCTTTGACCTAACAAGCCAACTTCAAGATGATTAATATAAAACTAGGGATACATGCATGAATGTAGATCTACAGGAGCTTCTTGCTAAGAATCTGTCCTGCATGTTCTCCTGTGTTATGCATGACTTTTTGCAAGGGTGAAGGCAAAGTTACACAATCAGGCCACTCTGTAGGAATCAGGCCACTCTGTAGTTCCCAGCCTACTGACAGTGTCATCTGCTGGGCAGCTTTTCTGCTATATGCCGTGAACTGATAGAAGGGTGATACAAAACTGGAAATGCAACAAATCCTTTCTACTCAGTAGCAGCTCTGGGAAGGGCTGGGTGCGATGTGGTATAATTATACTATAAGAATATGTATAGGCACGGCACCCTTTCTTATGGCTGGTGTTAGTTGTCATAAACAATAACAGTGACTTCCTTCTCTTCTTGACGAATCAAGGTGCAAAGGTCTAAGTCAAGTCAACAGCCTGGTGGTGTGAGGTGTCGTGGAGATACCCATGGGGAAGCAATGCCTTCCGCAGAAAGTGAGGCTATGTGTCATTGAGTTATAAAAATCAATTTAAAATGGACTTAAGGTTGAGACCTCTATAAAGCATGTTGAACCAGTGCCTGGAAATGACATTAACTCTCACTGTGCTCCTGACAGTGTGCTGCTGTTAAAAGAAAACACTAATGGTGTGGCAAAGGTTGTTCACTTTGCTGGTTTCAGCCAAAATTCAGCTCGATGGTGTGATTGTAAAATCCTCAGCCTCTGCTAGCTACTGCCATCAGCCTCTTCTCTGAAACATCCTCTGGCGTTACACAGATGGCCGGGGATTAAGTGAGGGCTGTAGGTGGTCTTCATCTCTTTTCCCTGGGTGAGAAAATTGCTGTTTGCAGAATGATTAGAGACCCCGGCATACAGGGCAGCCCTGTCACCATTTCCCCGTGGGGAAGCATCCACAGAGGTACAGCGTTTCCCTCTGTACCTATCTCCCATTTAAATAGGTTGAAAAAAAGGAGGCTGCTGTATTAAGTGTTGTTTGCCGTGCTGGATGCAGGTAACTATCGGTAGCTTGTAAAATGGTTGTATTGTTATTGCCAATGCCGCTGACACACAAACCCAACTGCCCAGCCTTGTAGATACACTCAGAGCTATCCCCCTCCAGCCTGTGTCAGGCTGAGGTGTTACTTTTCCCCCAGCCTTCCTGCAGATCATCAGGCTTTTTTTCCCCTCTCTTGTAATTCTGGTGTGTAGCTGAGAAAATTATACCTCATTTCTTGCTTGGTGTAAATTGATGCAGCTGCGTTTGAGTCGGCGGGGCTGTGCCAGATTGTACCAGCCTCGAGCCTGGCTGGGAGCCAGCACTTGGCACAAACTTGCTGAAAGCTGTGTACAAACAAGGCTTGTCACTATGTATGTTATTGCCCTTTTGTTTAGGATATAAATATGTCCCATACATGCTAGCAAGCCTCTCGTTTGCTATATCAATGGAGAATCCTGTAAAACAGCTGTCATGCTGTCTCCTGTCAAATCAGTTACAGATGCATGTGTCCTTCCCCATAATAAATGGGAACGAAATTATCTTTATGCAACGTGCCAGCCCTTGTCACCCGGAACACAAATGAGGGAAGTTTGGAAAAAAAATCACCCTGAAAGCTGAGGCTCTGATGGAACACCATGAACATTGCTCGGACCTCTGCAAAGAGACTTATAAGCAGAATGTTTTGAGGCATGAAGTAATGAACTAACAGCGATGGGTGAAGAAAAGCAAGATGAATTCCTAGCTTTGTTCACAAGCTTGTCTTCCTACACTAGCTGCATGTCAATGGTGGCAAAGCAGCCCTTGCTGCCATGGTCAGAGTGAGGTGTTGGGGAACGCTCCTTCCTGCACCCAGTAAGACAGTTGCTTGCTTGGAGGTAATGGCTTTGGAATAAGTATCTGGGTTAGAAGCTATAGAGTGGGAGGAAAGGAGATGGGCAGGGCAGGGTTTTGGGAGCATTATGTCTTTTCTGACTCCTGGACCCATTACATACCTTGTGATTGCCAAGAGTAGCTGCTAATTTTGACTGGGTTTCATCACTGGGTGAGAGCAGGTCACCAGACCTCCTGCTCTGAGAGACCTCCAAGCATGTACTTGTTCAAAGGACCCAAATTGTCTTGTAGCCCTTGGTGGAAAATTCTGCCCTACCTTGTGCTCACCACAGGCCAGCACCAGCTTGGGAAGACCTGAGCAAGTACATGTCATGTGTCTGAGCGCTCATCTTTTCCCTCACCTGAGTTTGATAAAAAAACCTCAACACACACTTGGCAAAAGTCACTCAAGCACAGACTTGCTCTTACACTAAGTGCTACCCAAGGGAGATCCGGTCTTCAAGATGGGTGGGAAATTAAGCTTAATAATTTATTGTTCTTTGGCCCTTTGCCTCTACACTCAACTCTCACCTTGTGCACCGAATTTTTTGTGGCACGCCCCTTGTTTTCGCTGAAGTGCTTCTTTCTAGGGGCTGACAATGGTCCTTCATGTGAATGAAGCGTCAGATTGTGAAAAATCTCCTTTGCTCCAATGGAGTTAATGAGGCAAATTTGCAGAGGTAAGGATCTGGCCCATACATTTTATTCACATTTTCTTAGGCCATGTCTCTGAGGTGGATAATCATGAAGCTGACAGGATCAAATAAATTGCCTATTAGTTATTAAAATAACAGTCAAATCTGCTTATATCTGACAGTAGCATGTGGAGGTTTGGAAAGTTTTGGGGTTCTATCAAGGGAAATTTTTAGCAAAGACTCAACAGATCAACAACAAGTAGCTGGGGTCATGCACTGACAGTGCGGTGAGGAGACTCTCAAGACAAGGCTTGAATGCTGACAAAGTTCTCCATACTGAGCATGGAAAGAATGATGTTTTATGGCTTAGAGACTCTCTGCAGCTGATGAATTACCTGTCTCCTCCCCACTTCAGCAATGTGCTGTCAAACTCATAAAAGTCTTACAAAATTCTGCTTGCATCTGAGCCAATGGTGTTGAAACTTTGCGGTGTACTACCAGGTCTGTTGGTGATACAGCAGTTAGTGAAATGCTCCTGGGCACAGCACACCACACGCAAGTCAAACCTCTGAGAAAGGATTTTTAAAAGGGATGCTGAAAACAGAAGTCCAGCAAGAAATCAGATTGCAAAGACCCGTTCTGAAGAGCATTTCAGAGAAGCGTTAAAGGAAAACATGTTTAGAGAGGTCACGTTCACATCACTGAGGACTGAAATGTCACAGGGAAGACAAGAAATGGTTTGTCCTGGATTGTAGTGAATGATGGTTTTAAGGAAGTTGTTACAACCCTTTGCTTATGTCTACGGTGGGTTAGATGTGAGGGCCTGGCCTCACAAAATCTGTAGGTATTGATTTATTGGTGTGGTTAACCAGAAGGGTGCTGGTTGATGAAAAGACCAGAGGCTCAGTAGTACAGGGAGGAGAAACCACTGCCCCTGGCTGCTCTCCTCCCTGCTGGCAGTGGGCAGAGATGTGTCCAGCTTCAGCCATCACAGCTTGGGTGATGGGGTGCCATCTCCCTGTTACCTGACATGCTCACAAAAGCCAAATCCTACTGATTGAGAACACTCTGGGTTTTGTTGTCCATTTCAGACACACCTTTGGTAAAGGTGCATGGTCATTGTGGGTAATACCCTACTCTGCTGCAGCTGGCTCTGTCCTCTTAATTTTACTTTATGCCTATGAGATCAATTTACTAGTAGTTATTACAGCCAACCAGGGCATCATGCCCATCAAACTCACTTCTACTAGGCAGGTCAAACTTTATCTAAAAGCTGTAGGTTGATGTTGTTTACATGATATATTCATTTTGACATGCCACACTAATCCATGCAACTCTCAGTGCAGGAGGTGGGGAGAGCATTGTCAAAACGACGCGGTTCTTGCCAAGGAAGGCTGCAAGCTCTGATATCCCCAAATTATACCCAGGAGGTTCAAGGTGATACCTGCTGACATTTTGTACAATTGCAGACAAAAATAGCTGTCCTGGTAGAGGAGGATGTGGGATTCAGTAGGGACTTGCAGCTAAAAGGAAAAGGCAGCAAAAATAAAATAAAAAGCCTTCAGACCAGGGAGCTGCCATCCTTCTCTTGGATGCTTTGCATGTTGATGATGGAAGAAAGAGAGTGTTTCAACATTTCTCCCCATCATTGTGTGAAGAAATACAACTGTAATGGACAACCAGTGAAGGGTTGTGCTTCCACATGTTAGGAAAAATATCATATTACTGCAAGGACATGGCTGGAAGAAGGGTTGCCTGGCAGGTCCATGCTGCACCCTTGATTCTCCTAGCTCAGGGAATTGCTGGCCTATGTGCTAGCTCAGCACATGTCCCAGCGCAGTGATGTCCTGGCACCCAGTGTTGAGCAGAGCATCCTGTTGCTGGGCACCGCTGGCACCACTGGAGCACTTGCCAGTATGCTGTTGGCAATACTGAAACAAATCAAACTGATTTAATTGCTGCTCCTGGGATATTGCTCGCTGCTTTCCTTTTGGATGAAGATTGCTGTGGGTCTGAGGGCTTCAGAGGGGGAAGAGTTCGCTCTCACCTGACTCACATCCAAGCTGATGTGTGGGGCTGGCTGCCTTTTCACAAGAAGTGCAGTGGAACCACACTCCTGAGTACAGCAGTTGCTGCAACAGTTGAGTTTAAAGTGATGCTCTGGGTACGTAAAATCCT
Source organism: Todus mexicanus (assembly GCA_013389965.1). Lineage (NCBI taxonomy): Eukaryota > Metazoa > Chordata > Aves > Coraciiformes > Todidae > Todus > Todus mexicanus. The sequence continues at coordinate 50,067 of WEIS01085033.1, forward strand.
AAGTGGTGGTAGCATATCTCTGAAGGGAATGTGATTGCCGCAACTGTAATAGTGCGCCTGGGTTTACTGGAATAACTCTAATATTTAATCTGTCTATAAGCCTCAAGCTCAGTCTTTTTATGACTTTCCCTGAGGATCTTTCCCTTCCTCTGAAATATTGCAATGGATGGGCTAAGATCCAAGTAGGTCAGTTGAGCTTTTCAGAGCCTTGTCAAGGGCCGAGTGCCCGGTGTTCCCACAGCCCTGGCTCCTCTCCTGCTTGGATTCCACCAGTAGGACAAATCCACCTGCTCCTCTCAGCTCTTTGTTGGGGAAGGACACTGATCCCTGAGGACCAGTGGTAGAGGGGTAGTGGCACATCAGGCCATGAACATCACCTCTGGGCCATCCTTGCTGCCTTCCTATATTTGTATCTAAGCTCCACATGGCTTTGTCTTTCTCCCCCTTCTCTTCTCTCTCTACTTCTTTTCAGGTTTTCTCACCTGAAAACTTCAATTCAGCAAATGCTGTGGCTCACAGATCAACATTACTCTTCTAAATCACAGTCCTAGCCTTTCTTTTTGACATATCTTAGTGGATGTCTGGTCACCACCTCAAGCCCTTTTCAGCCAGGCTATGCGTATGTCCTACAAGCTATTTCTGTACAGCAGCTTCAAGCTACCACCTATCCATCACCCTCCAGAGCTGCATCTTTCCTCCAGCCTTCCCTGCACCCACCTTTCCTCTTTGCCTGACAAATGCAGCTTGATGGGCTTGTGGAGAGCCTCCACAATGTTCCCTCTTTGAGTTGACCACAGCCATCTCTTCTCTGTAAACTGCCCTGTACCTTTGTGCTCTTCAGCAGTTCCTTCTTCAGATAGTCCTGCTCCAAAATAATCACTTGTTGGGTGCTTAAGCCTTTGCTCTTGCTCTGGTTTTCGGTAGCTGTCTCTGGTCTTGTGCTGGGAATGTGTTTCTAGACTGTGCTTGCTCCAGGTCTGGCACAGGAGGCTTCTCATTTCTGAGCAAAAACTTAACACCTTAAACTACAGTTTTGATTACAAATGCAAAAATATCCTTCCTCTGCCCTAAGAGCAAAGGGTTGTTGTGCACGCTTCCCAAAAGGTGAAAAGGGGATAGTTCTTATATACCCTGGTGCAATCTGGAGTGCGTGAGTGCAGAAGAGAAAGTGCTGCGCACCAGAATGGCCCTCCTGACAACTGCCAGCTTTGCCCTGAGGCTTGGGAAACTCCACCACGGCAGGTCCGTACCTGTGTCTCACTCCCCCAGCATGAACAGGGGGGACTTAATCCATCACCAGACAGGCTGAGGAAGAAGAGAAATTCAGGGAAGCAATCACAGGGCAAAACATCTTCCAAAGGATGTTTTGGAAATCTGCAGGAGTTTGATGCTTGTTTCAAATTATTTTCATTTTGTGCACACAGAACTGCTAGGACAGGATAATTGGCTAATTAGCTAAACATAATATCTAAGTCTCTCTCGTTTTTTCATCTTCATGCCAATTTTATTTTTAAACTCCTTCCCCTCTAGTCAAAAACCCAGCTGTTTCTCAAAATCATCTTGTGGTTAATCTTGGTCCTCATTGTAATCAAGAACAAAAATCCCCTTCATTACACTGTGGCCAGGGTTTCTGCTAAGAGGATTTTGATCAATGTTTTTTTCAAATTGCACATTTAACTAAACATGGGGTTTTACTTGAAAAAACAATTTGGGCAAAAAGTAATCCTGTTTAATATAATATTTCTGTACATGTACCATTGACAAAATCCTTTGTGAAAGAATCATTCTTGATTTTAAAAAAGTCACTCTTGACTTAAACAAAAAGTCTGGAGAGAAAATAGAGTTTTATTGCAAAAGTTTTGTATAAAAATAAACACTTGCCCTCACTAAATGCTTCCAAATTTTAAAAAAGCAAGCTTGGAAATCAGCACAAAAA